>JAQQPU010000159.1:119690-139367 GCA_029168905.1 Artemia sp. Kazakhstan ARC1039 | reverse complement strand
AAAAAATTACAGACGCAAAATCTTGATTACGTCCCCCTCCCTTGTCTCCCACAAAACTTCAGGCCAAATTCTAACTAACTCCTCATTTACTTACAAAACTATTTTCAGTTATTTTAGCTATTATTATTTAATTACTACTTTGTATTATTTTTATTTTTAACTTATTTTTATTTTATTAATTAATTATGATTATTTTCGTTTATAAACTGCGCCCTCTACTTTATCTTAATAAAAATAGATTCTCGAGTTGCAAAATGATTATAACGATTAGATTATTTATCTAAAATTTTCCGCCCCTAAAATTTATGCGCCCGGGGTATGTACCTCCTCTGCCTCCCCCCTAAAACAACTACTGAACACTCTAGTTTAAAAGACTATTAAAAGTCACTTATGTTAAGTTATCCTAAGGATTAGGTTATCCTTAAAATTTATGCGCCCGGGGTAAGTACCCCCTCTGCCTTCCCCCTAAAACCACCTCTGAACACTAGTTTAAAAGACTTTTAAATGACACTCATGTTAGGGTATTTTTAGTTAAGCTTATTGTTTCCCTTTTATCCAGCGGGGTCAACTCTAAAATACATGGTTATTTAATCAGAAATTTCGTCGGTTTTTATGATGGGTACTGTCCTTGCCCTGGTTAACCAGTTGGCGAACAACATTTTATACAAATCAAAATATGTTGATGTATATGTTAAGGGGGGTCGGGGTCAGAGTAGGGGGTTACGGGGGAGGATCTCTCCATGGAGGATGTTTCCTTGGGTGAAGGGGCATTTCTATGAAGGGGGTGCCGAATTTCCCAGAATTATTTAAAAGACGATCAGAAATTAAATAAAAAAATGTTTTTTTTCAACTGAAAGTAAGGAGCAACATTAAAACTTAAAACGAACAGAAATCATTACGTATTTGAGGAGGTTCGCCCCCTAGTCAATACCTCACTCTTTACGCTAAAGTTTTTTGTATTACTTTCAAAAGAGCTATCTATTCTAATTAACCGGCCTGTCTATTCCATATTAGAGGTTTGTAGAAGAACATTAAAATTACTGCTATAGATGTATTGAATAAATCACTAATATTGACGAATTTTTACCACTAACTGAACAGAAATCAACAAAAGAGAGAAGAAAAAAGAGACAGATAAAGCTAGGAAGTACATCCATGGGTCAAACCATATCTTTGATCTTATCGCTCTGGTTTATCTTTCTACTGCAATAAACCAGACCTGCTCTAAGTTAAAGTGGACAGTATTTAAACTTAAAGCATATTCACTCTTTGTTAGGTCTACCAAACTTTACCAAATCACTCTACCAAACTTTTGTACACATAGTTTTGGATAAAAATTTTAAAAAGTAAAAATAGGCTAGCGAAAGAAGCGTATTTTATTTGAAATTTTCCGCCCTTAAAATTTATGTGCCCGGGGTAAATACCCCCTCTGCCTTCCCCCTAAAACCACCTCTGAACACTAGTTTAAAAGACTTTTAAATGACACTCATGTTAGGGTATTTTTAGTTAAGCTTATTGTTTCCCTTTTATCCAGCGGGGTCAACTCTAAAATACATGGTTATTTAATCAGAACCTCCGTCAGTTTTTATGATGGGTACTGTCCTTGCCCTGGTTAACCAGTTGGCAAACAACATTTTATACAAATTAAAATATGTTAATGTATATTTTATGGGGTGGGGGGTTCAGATTAGGGGGTTACGGGTGAGGATTTTTCCACGGAAGATGTTTCCTTGGGGGAATGGACATTTCTATGAAGGGGCACCGGATTTCCCAGCATTATTTAAAAAACGATCAGAAATTAAATAATTTTTTTTCACCTGGACGTATGAAGCAACGTTAAAACTTAAAACGAACAGAAATTATTACGTATATGAGGGGGTTCGCCCACTAGTCAATACCTCGCTCTTTACGCTAAAGTTTTTTTTTAGTACTTTCAAAAGAGCTATCTATTCTAATTAACCGGCCTATCTATTCCATATTAGAGGTTTGTAGAAGAACATTAAAAGTACTGCTATATATATTGAATAAAAATCACTAATATTGACGAATTTTTAGCACTAACTGAACAGAAATCAACAAAAGAGAGAAGAAAAAAGAAACAGATAAAGCTAGGAAGTACATCCATGGGTCAATCCATATCTTTGATTTTATCGCTCTGGTTTATCCTTCTACTGGAATAAACCAGAGCTGCTCTAAGTTAAAGTGGACAGTATTTAAACTTAAAGCATATTCCCTCTTTGTTAGGTAGCCAGGAGACGGAGTTTTTTTTTGTTTTTCTTGCATTTTTTTTCTCGAACATTTCTTTACTGCTTTGTCCATTTTAGTAACACACACGTAAGTATACATCACTCTACCAAACTTTTGCATAAATAGTTTGGATAAAAGTTTTAAGAAGTAAAAATAGCCTAGCGAAAGAAGCGTATTTTATTTTTTGGAGGATAAGATAGAGATAGGGTGGCCGCAAGAAACTAAGAAAATTTTAGATGAGGCAGGATATTCGTATTTTTGGAATGAAGGTCAGGGATCAAATCAGGATACAGTGGTCGATAAGGTAAAAGAAAGGTTACATGAGCAAGGAATACAGCAGTGGCAGGCTCGGAAGGAGCCCCCGGGATCTCTGAGTCTGTATAGTTCGGTGAAGGACACCTTGGGGGAAGAAGTTTATTTTAAGTTGGGGTTGAAAGGGAAAGAAATAAAATGGATTTTGAATTTAAGGGGAGGGTCGATTGATATTTGGGAAAGGGAGAGAAAATTTAGGGGTCATAGTGTTAACCCAGTCCCTTGTCTGATGTGTGGGGAAGATGATGAGGATTTTTTCATTTTTTGGGGAATTGTAAGGAATTGGCGGATCTGAGAAATAAGTGTTTTCGTTGGTGTTGGCAGATAGAAGGTGGGTGGAAGGGATTGTAGGATCACGAGTTAAAATGACATTAAAGAATTTGGCTAAGTATGTTGATGAAGGGCTGATACATCGTGAAAGATGTATCTCTTTATAAATATTTTCGTGAACATTCATATATAAGTACGTTTTTTTTAATTTATTTGTGGTTTTTTGTTGGTTTTGTAATGTTTATGTTCATTTTTTTTTCCTGTGGCCCGGTGTTTTTTTTGGAAATACATACATACATACATATCATTGATAGACTGTTTTTCAGTTTTCATCTAATTTTTTTTTCATGGTGATTCTTTTTTTTAAATTGAGTAAGAATTTAGACAATTGAGAATTCTTTTTTTTTTTTTTTTGACAAAAAGAATTTTTGACAAAACATCTTTTTGTATACTGGGATAAGATTAAACTCAATATGACGAGCCTCTACCCCCTCCAAATTGTTGGAAACTGCGTTTATGGAAGCCATATCATCCAGTTAATCTACTGCAATCTTTATACATGTATTGATCAGGGGTGTCGTTTGGGGAGGGGGAGGGGCAAGGGGGTAGTTGCCATACTCTTCTTTTCGCTATTTCTGCTTTCAGAACTTACGTTTTCTGCACGTCTGTTTTCTATAAGTAAATTTGGAGAAAAAAATTTATTATGTAGCCCATTCCCCCTGACTCCCAGTATATGGACCCCTCTTTCCCTCCAATAAAAGTGCAGGATATTCTTCCATGGTATTGATAGCTACATTTGAAATTCCAAATGGTTTTACGTCGTAACCTTTTTCGGCATTACAGTGTGAACACTCTGTGATACAAAAAAAAAAAAAAAAAAAAAAAAAAAAACTGAGAGAAAAGTAACAATAAGTTCTTGAAACAATGTATTGTCGAGTTTCCTTTTTTTGTGTGCGTGTGTTTGTGGGTGCGGGGGTTTGTGAAAAAAAAGCCTGAAGTAAAATCAGGATTTCTAGACGTGTGCGTAAAGGGGCCAGTTGATAATCAACAGTTGTTTTTTAAATTAGACTATGTCTTTTGAAAACAAGATTGCCAGCTTTTGTATATGCTTTTGTCTAAGTTATGCATGATGTAATTATTTGGAAGTAGTATTTGCTATACGATGTGGAATAGCTATTTCTCCTCAAATAGCTTATGCTCTTATGCTCAAATTGGTTAAGTAATCTTTCTAACGGGATCTGTAACTCAAATAAGATTGAATTAAACTAAACTAAACTTGTTGCATGCTGACCAATGGTCTGCGTTGCGCAAGTACCGAAATCATGATTCAATCCCTTCGGCTGCGAGTGCAGTGCGTGGTTGGGGGCAAATCATCCGACACTTCCTGTGTTCCCCCCCCCCTCCCCCAGATTTTTCCATTTAGAGCTGGGTCAACTCTGGCTGAGCTTACAGGGTCACAGCATTGACCTCCGTTCCAAACCCAATAACCCCTAGAAATCAGGACTCCAACCCCTGATTTCAGGATTTTATGTCCAGATTTCTAACCACTCGGCTAGGACGGCTCAGCAGAGCGGTTATAAGGTTGAATAAAACTTAAGAATCCTGCCACGTTGGGGGTGGCGTAGAGAGCGTCGCAACTCTGCTCCTCCAGGCTGACCGGTCTACTGCTATTAATGGGGCCTCTTCGACAGCGATGTTAGCTATCTCAAGGAATTTGTTGAGGCTATCCTTCCACCTTGTCTGAGGTCTGCCCCTCGGGCGAGACCAGCCATTAGCTTTAGCGTCAAAATCGTAGACTGTTCGGGCTGGGGTTGTCGTCGACATACGCAGGAGGTTTCCGAACCATCTGAGAGTACGGTGCGCTATTTGGACGGAGAATGGCACTTGGGAGGTGAGTGCGAGCAACCTAACTTGCGTTGCTTACAAAATCGTCCCATCGAAGTCTCTGAATCCGACGGAGCTGTTTCGTCTGGCAGAGGTCTATCATGCTGAGGATTGTTGATTTGAGAGGCCAAGTTTCCGCTGCATAGAGGAGGACCGAGGCTACGGATGCATTATAAATTCGCATCTTCGTGCGCCTAGATATATGCGGCATTCTCCAGAGATTGTTGAGCCTTCTGACGATAGACGAGGCTTTTGAAACTCGGCTGCACACCTCTTCCTCTATAGAGCCCTAGACAGCACGGAGCCAAGATAAGTGAAGTTCTTTACAACTTCAACAGGAGCTCCGCAAACAGTTATGTTCTCAGGGGGCGAGACTGGGCTTGGGGGCTCAATTGCCATTATCTTCGTCTTAAGCCAGTTTATTTTCAGCCCCACTTTTTCTGCCTCTTCCTGTAGGACTTCCAGAGCGTCAGTCGACTCGTCGATCGAGTCAGCAACGAGACCAAGATCATATGCGAAGTCAGCGTCCGTCAGAACGCGATCTCCAAACTGCAGACCAAAGGGCAGGCGATTTGTTGTTCGTGTCATGACATGGTGCGCTATGCCTCTGTAGTTCGAACAGATGCTCTTGCTCCCCTTTCTCTTCCATAAGGGCAGGATTATACCAGCTCACCAGTCCTTCGGGATCCATTCTGTGCGCCAAACCACTGAAAACAGCATATGGAGCCAAAGTAGCATCGCCGGTCCGGCATACTTCAGGAGCTCAGAAAATATTCCACATACGCCTGCCGCTTTGTTATTCTTCAAACGTTTTACTGCTGTGTAGACTTCTTATGACGTGAAAGGAGTTTCTCTGTCACTTGTCAGCAGTTCCTGGGTGCTGGTGGCTAGGCTGATGAGTTCCTGGTCAGTCTGCGTTACGGCTTCGGCGTTGAGGAGGCCCGAGAAGTGGTCTTTCCATAGATTGACCTGGGCAGCTTCGTCACTGAGCGGCTGACCATCCAGCGGTTGAATAAAAGCGGGCTAAAAAATTTTCAGCGCAAAAAAAAAAGATTGCAGAATCGGAAAAAAAACAGGTGTCTCAGCAAGCTCAACCATTGATTTGCATTATTAAAAAGATTTCAGTTTTTGATTTTGGTTAATAAATATTCTATTTTGGAACTAAACTCGAGCTCGATTCTGATCTCTGAATATAACTATTATGTTTTAATAGATCAATTCTTCCTTACTATTCTTTCCGCTATTTACGCCTTCAGTACTTCTGTTTTCTGCATGTCTGTTTTCTGTAAGTACAAAAAACAGATGGTAAATTATATTGTTTATTAACGGCTAAATCAAATACGAGAGGTAGAAAATACGATAATCATAAATATTATAGAAATTTGGGGCAAAGGGCACCGTCTCCTTTGTGTGTGCTTTTCTACAAGGGGTCACAACAGGGCTTTGGGTGAAAAAAAATATAATCACCCAAAAATTTTAAACCGAGGTCTCTTAAAATCGTCTAGAAACACATCTATACAGTTGAAAACGGATCCTGAGTGTTCCAAGTAGATAATACTAAGATAAGTGAGGCTAAATGTATTTTTTAAAAATAAATAACCAGAGACATTTATTATATAAATTTTCTTCTCAATTGTCAAAATTCTTACTCAATTTAAGAAAAGGAATCACCATGAAAATAAAAATTAGATGAAAACTGAAAAACAGTCTATTATTGATATGTATGTATGTATGTATTTCCAAAAAAGCCATCGGGTCATAGGAAAAAAACAGAACACAAACATAACAAAACCAACAAAAAACCACAAATAAATAAAAAAAATATTTATATATGAATCTTCACGAAAACATTTTTAAAGAGATACATATTTCACGATGTATCAGCCCTTCATCAACATACTTAGCCAAATTCTTTAATGTCATTTTAACTCGTGATCCTACAATCCCTTCCACCCACCTTCTATCTGCCAACACCAACGAAAACACTTATTTCTCAGATCCGCCAATTCCTTACAATTCCCCAAAAAATGAAAGATATCCTCATCATCTTCCCCACACACCAGACAAGGGACTGGGTTAACACTATGACCCCTAAATTTTCTCTCCCTTTCCCCTATATCAATTGAACCTCCCCTTAAATTCGAAATCCATTTTATTTCTTCCCCTTTCAACCCCAACTTGAAATAAACTTCTTCCCCCCACGTGTCCTTCACCGTACTATACAGACTCAAAGATTTCAGGGGCTCCTTCCGAGCCTGCCACTGCTGTATTCCTTGCTCGTGTAACCTTTCTTTTACCTTGTTAACCACTGTGTCCGAATTCGATCCCAGCTTTTCATTCCAAAAATACAAATATCCTACTTCATCTAAAATTTTCTTAGTTTCTTGCGGCCACTCTATCTCTATCTTATCCTCCAAAAAAATAAAGTACGCTTCTTTCGCTAGCCTATTTTTACTTCTTAAAATTTTTATCCAAAACCATGTGTGCAAAAGTTTGGTAGAGTGATGTATACTTACTTGTGTGTTACTAAAATGGACAAAGCAGTAAAGAAATGTTCGAGAAAAAAAATGCAAAAAAAAACAAAAAAAAACTCCGTCTCCTGGCTACCTAACAAAGAGGGAATATGCTTTAAGTGTAAATACTGTCCAGTTTAACTTAGAGCAGCTCTGGTTTATTGCAGCAGAAAGATAAACCAGAGCGATAAGATCAAAGATATGGATTGACCCATGGATGTATTTCCTAGCTTTATCTGTCTCTTTTTTCTTCTCTTTTGTTGATTTCTGTTCAGTTAGTGGTAGAAATTCGTCAATATTAGTGATTTATTCAATACATCTATAGCAGTAATTTAAATGTTCTTCTACAAACCTCTAATATGGAATAGATAGGCCGGTTAATTAGAATAGATAGCTCTTTTGAAAGTACTAAAAAAAAAACTTTAGCGTAAAGAGCGAGGTATTGACTAGGGGGCGAACCCCCTCATATGCGTAGTAATTTCTGTTCGTTTTAAGTTTTAATGTTGCTCCTTACTTTCAGATGAAAAAATTTTTTTTTTATTTAATTTCTGATCGTTTTTCAAATAATGCTGGGAAATCCTGTGCCCCTTCATAGAAATGTCCCTTCCCCCAAGACATCCTCCGTGGAAAGATCCTCCCACGTAACCTCCTAATCTGACCCCCCCCCCATAACTTATACATTAACATATTTTGATTTGTATAAATTGTTGCGTGCCAACTGGTTAACCAGGGCAAGGACAGTACCCATCATAAAAACTGACGGAAGTTTTGATTAAATAATCATGTATTTTAGAGTTGACCCCGCTGGATAAAAAGGAAACAATAAGCTTAACTAAAAATACCTTAACATGAGTGTCTTTTAGTAGTCTTTTAAACTAGTGTCCAGAGGTGGTTTTAGGGGGAAGGCAGAGGGGGTACTTACCCCGGGCGCATAAATTTTAAGGGCAGAAAATTTCAAATAAATGATCTAATCGCTATAATTATTATGTAACTCGAAAATCTATTTTTATTAAGATAAATTAGAGATCGCAGTTAATAAACGAAAATAGTTATAATTTATTAATTAATTAATAAAATAAAAATAAGTTAAAAATAAAAATAATAAAAAATAATAATTAAATAATAACAGTTAAAATAACTGATTATAAATTTGTAAGTAAATGAGAAGTTTGTTAGAGTTTGGCCGGAAGTTTTGTGGGAGACAAGGGAGAGGGACGTAATCAAGATTTTGCGTCTGTAATTTTTTGATTTGAAAATTGTTCTATTTTTAAGCATAAAATATATAGTCAACCAATTATTCTATAGACATAAGGATTTTTTTTTTAGTTTAGAAAACTTGAGGGTTTCGTTTAAGGGAAACGAAATATTTAGTGAATCACGAAAAAGTGAATGTGACAAAACTTGTAAGAAAGCAAGAAAACTAGAGAATCAGGGAAATGGAAGCTAGAAATTTTAAGGGGTTTTTCAGTTTTATTCTTATCTATTGTTTACCTAAGCTAGGCCTAAATCACTGTGGAAACAAAACGGCGTATCATTTGTAATTTTTTCACATTTTGCAGAAGGGCTGGGGTTCAAAGCTAGATTTTCCCTTTCTTGTCATGGCCCTAACTAGGAGAGTGTCACCAAGGAACTGGTGGTGCCATAAATCTTGCCACTAATCAGAAGAAAATGAAAAACATGGCATGACATATCGTATTTTCCCCCTTGTACGTAAAAAGCATATTGTGTTTGGAATTTGTCAATTTAAAGAAATGAATCTGAAAATGACAAAGGGGGCAATGGCCAGTTATAGGAAACAAAGAGAGCAAAAGTCAAACGAATATTTCGCCCGTATAGAACAAGGCGTCTTCAGCGTACAAAAAACAACTAGAATATAAAATAATATAAATATATATATATATATATATAAAACTATATATATTATATATATATCTATATTTTTTCTCTTCGTTTCCTTTTACCGGCTATAGACCCGTTTGTCATTTTCAGGTTCATTTCCTTGTTTTGTCATGGCTGGCCAGTTCAGCTTTAGATCTTTTATTTGTCAAATTGTAAATTTCTTGTCTTTTATTTCTTTGTGCCATATGGGGGCTGTACAATGATTCTACTGTACCATGAAACAAATTACTGATTAATACACTATAGTACTTTTTTTTTCTGAAGGTTTCATAGGTCCTTAAGGGTTTGAAAAATTATTTTTATTGGCCTATTATAGGGAAAAATGTCAGTTCAAAGACTCCCAGCCCTAACGTCATGAAATAAAATCACACCTGCATCCTCTCATACTCTATAACATCATGCGTAGTTTCTCAGTAATGCGTCATCCATCTTGGCTTGTTGACTTAATATTTTTCTCTCTTTTTTTGTCGCCACTTTCTTCTCCGTGTTTGACTTTTGTCTAGCTGGCTATCGCTCACAGCAGTTTTCTAAAATGCTTTTTGTTTGCTATGAAAATATTACTGAAGGGATATTTGGATTTCTTATACTGGAGTTGAATTAAATTCATCGTCAAAAATCGTTAAATGACTGGTATATTATGGCTGGTAAGCAGGATAGGCGAGGAAGAGAAGCTGGAGAGGTAAGGGTAGGCAGGGACTAAGGTGGGACTGGGAGGGGAGGATTGGAAGGGGAATATTGAAGAGTGATGGAAACTAGATTTGTTATTATTTTTCTTTTATATTTTTATTTATCTGTTATTATTTTTATTTCTGTTATTTATTTATTTATGTATTTTTTCACATATATTGGCTATAGTTTATTTATTTTTGTTTTGTTTATAATGTTTGTTTAAATTAAGTAGTTGAAGTTTAAGTAAATAGTCGAGTTAATAGGTAAGTAGTTACGTGAACTTTCGCGCGACCGCAAACCTTCATAGGTTTTCTCCACCGTGAAAGTGTTGTTTCATTTATTTATTTGTTTGTGAATGTGGATTAATAAACGTATGAACTTAACTTATGATGGAGAATGATGAATTTAAATGTAGAAATTGATCTTTTTTAAATTAATTTAAAGTAACAATGAATATTCTGTTAAGTTATGGTCATGTTAAAGTGGGAATGTTCATCTTTCGAAGATTTGAGGAGATTCAGTTTGAATTTAAGGTCTTTAAAATGTGGCAATAAATCTTTGAATACAATTTCGGTTTTTCTACTGAGCTAAAAGATAATTTGTCTTTTTGTATTTTGCCTATCAAGAATTTAATAAATTGTATTGTTCATATGCTGTTTCAAAAGAAAATTTAGAAGAAAATGGGGTAACATCGTAGTCGAGGGGCCTATTGCTATCTTGGGCAGAAGTTGAGTTAGGTGAATGAAATTTCCAAGCAACTACCACTATTTTTTCCTTATTTCTTGGGATTGGGACATAGCATAGATGGCAGGTCTATAGCTATGCAAGTTTTGACAAAATAAAATGCTTTAATTTTGGGTTTTCGGTCTCTTTCTCAATGCCTCTAGTTTTTGAAAACATGATTCCTGCTATTTCAGTATAATTTTGAGCCATGTCAAAGTTTTTTCCCCCAAATTAAAAAACAAAAGATATCTACAAATGTTTGAAACCTTATAAATCAGGATGGAGCAAAGATACGAGACTGAAAACACTTTTCTTGTTCCTTATTTGAGTAGTAGACTATCTCTCAAGGTTTAACTTTTATAACATAAAGATTGTAAAAAACACCATCAAAGATCAGTGCCCTATAGAGGGGGAATGAATGGATGTAGGTAGCCTACTTCAAAAGAACTTCCTGGAGGATCATTAACGCTCTGGATTCATTTCTGAGAGTTTCAGTAACCTAACCCAACACTCTTATAAGATAAATAAAAACCTCTAATCTAGAATTTTACTGAAAATGGTGAAAGTGAATGAATTATTTCAGTCTATTATTATTATTATTATTTATTGGAAAACCCGTCATACAAAAAAGGAAAAGACGGAGCAATAAGCAAAACAACAACAAAAAAAAACAATACACATAAACTTAGGAGTTATACATGTGGTTTGTAGTGACGAACGCTGGAGCTAAGATCTAAATCAGCACTTAGAACAAATTACACAAAACGAGAAAGAAAAACACAATTATACACTGCTCTGTAGGTACGCGACATGTTTCTTTTCTTTTTTTTTACGCTCCTAAATACTGAACAAACATAAATAATATGAACATCATTGCATCAAGCCGTAATTAGTAAAAAAAAAAACAATCAAAAGTGAATTAAAAAAGATATACAGTAGATAATCATATTAACTAGTGTAAATATGACAAGAAACGGTAAAAACAGTTAAACGACACTTGCGCCCGCTGGTCTTGAACTCAGATCACTCTCAACAAATGATTCATTTACTCCGATATACATAAATAACAGAAACAAGGAAATTATTCATTCACGGATCCTTTTACAACTTTACATAAAGCACTATGCTTAAAAGAACCGATAATTAATAAACAACTCTATTATTAGTAATATACGCAATATATTATCAAAAAAAAAAAAATTGACACCAAAATTGAGAATAACCAGCTTCACTTAAATTGGACTCGTACGAAAAGAGACTAAATCATCAGTCAGTTTAAAAACTGCAGCAATTACACTAAGTGCGAAAACAAACACTTAAAAAAAAATAATAAAAAAACACAACAAATACATCTTAACTAATGGGTTAATACTGACGACCAGGGATGATTCAACTTCATTAAACGGGAATTATAAGCACGAATTTGCTTTTCCACAGCTATAATGGGGTCAGCAATGCTGAATTTTCTAATCAAATAAGAATTGCGCATCCAAGAGGGAAACCGTAAAAGATATTGCGAACCGGAAGAAAACTGAACGAATTTTTGACTTGACAGAATTTGTGAGCATTTTCCAAAACGGCGATATGTACCAATAATGTGGTAGAGCGACAGAGTTAAAAAGTTTCGAGAGAAGATGGCGGTTGAACCGTAACTTATTAGTTACAAAAGAAGCATATCTACGCTCAATGTGAGCAATTAATAGTTGTCGCGTGTGTATTACTGACGAACCAATGGGAAGACCGAGATAGGTGATATGATCTACTGGCTTAATCCTACTATTTCCGAGAGGAATATCCCTAGGCAACGCTTGCTTCCAATTGAAGAATACAATTTCGGACTTTTCAGCATTGAACTGAAGACTTAGTTTCGCATACTCAGATTGTAGCGTTGCGAAAATCTCGCTTATGCGCTGGATAGTGTGGCTCACATTCAGAATGTCGTCTGCATAACATACGAGAGATAAATCAAGGCCGGCAAAGATGAATGATGTGGGAACAGCTGACTGTGCATCAAGAACTCCATTATTAAAGAGTGAAGGGGAAGAAACAGCACCTTGACGGGTACCTTTTTCAACATTGACAAAAATATTAGGGGTTGGTGCATAGACTTGAGAGCCGTCAACTTTAGCTAATGGGTGAAGTATTAGGCGAACTTTAAGACGATAATACATGTCTCGAAGGGCTCTGATATATGAGGGGCTCACTCCACGTTTTGCTGCATGGAGTAGCATAGCGGCGTGAATGAGAGAGTCGAACGCTTTACGAACATCATGCCCAGCCAACACGAGAGTTTCACCTGATGCATCAGCATCGATCAATGCGTTCGCGACAGCCGACAAAGCGTGGGCACAACCGAGACGTGGCTGGAATCCAAATTGGTTTGGTGGAACATAGCATTTTGCATTCAGTTGGTCAATGAACAGGAGTTCAAAAAGCTTACAGAAGGTAGTAGCTACTGTTATAGGGCGGAAGGACGAGCACTGGGTTGCGAGTTTACCTTTCTTTGGAATTGGAGTGAGATCTCCGATTGAGAAAGAAGACGGTACAACTCCTTGGGTAACAATCATCTGCATCAAAAGAGCAATATGGTTTACCAGCAGCTCGCTTCCATGCAGAATGTGAAGAGCGCTTATTTTATCGATGCCAGAAGATTTCTTACGCTTTAGGCGTTGGATTGCTCGCAGTACAGAATCAGCTGAAACAACAAAATTGTCGGTTGGACACCTAGACAGAAATTTATCAAGCTTATCTTCATATTCGGACTGTAGGGCGGCATCTGGTGGGGAGAATTCAGCAGAGAAGTATGAATTCCATTCGGAATCAGGAATAACTTGAGCAGATAGGTGGGCCCTAGGAGGATCTCTTGATACATTTCTCCAGAAGGAAGGTTGGGACAGAGAAGCTTGCTGGTATGTCTCTTCAACTATCTGGTTCATGTGGATACATAGTTCTCTTGCAAACTTTCTTTTGGTAGAAAGACGAATGTTAGAAACCCAGCCAGAGCGAGGACGGTCGCACTGGAGCCACAAATGGTACCAAAATTTGGATTTTCTCCAAGCTTCAACTAGGCTCGGATTAATGGACCAGTGCTTTGTGACACCCCGACGTATACGTTTAAGAGGTATACTGGCTTTTTCTGCGCATCGCAGAGCATGGCAAATTTTTGCAAGATAGATATCTAGAAACATCCGTATTTCATTTGCATCAAGTTGCGGATTTTCCATGAGCAGCTGGAACGGAACATGAATTTTATGGAGGACAGAATTAGTTACTGCAGCAAAAAGGTCATCTTGGATATTTTCCCAATCCCTGTAAAATTGGGCGTGGGGCTGATGTGGTTGTGTAGTGGGAGTAGACTGAGCAGAGGAACAATAAATAGATCCAGATATTGGAGGGTGGTCTGATAGTTGGAAATCAGTAACGACGTGAACAGGTGACACTTGGAGATTTATAGAAGAAACTGCATGGGCAAGGTTCGATACGTGACTTGAATGGTGTGTGTAAGTATAATCAAGATCTTTCGGCAATATCCTAAGCCAATCGTCAAAAATACCAGACAAAATAGAAGTACGCAATAACGAGGCGTCAGTTAAATTACAGTTAAAATATCCTATAATAATACAACACTTACCTAACAGGCGAATCTTTGAAAGGCAAGACCCTAGTTTCTCACACGCAGAAGTAAATAAAAATTCCGATCGGTCATTGCGATAATCTGTTGGGAGATAGACGTTTACAATAACATATTCTTTTACACGGACAGCAAGAAAAAAATCACATGAATCAAAAATACTCGACCGGCACGAGGTCCTAACAAGCATCGCAATACCACCCGAGGGGCGGCCACTAGAAGCGGATCGTTTAGCGGGCACCGAATAGCTAGTAAAATTATTGTCAATTTTGAGAAGGCCTAAACTATGTCTCGTCAAAAAATGCTCTTGCAAGCACAATACGTCACAATTCGAAAGCAAACCTTTTATCACAGGAATTTTGACTAAAAGTCCACCATTAATATTCCACGAAAGTACAGCTTGCGTAGTAGTAGACACATCCATGTCATACCATGGGCTTTGCTAGTTGACTGTTGTTATTAGGACACTTTACACTGTAACAAGTATGGCCGGTAACTTTACATTCTAGACAGAACATTTTTTCCGAACACGGAGAGGCACTGTTTGAGGTGTGATCGCATGATCCACAGCGAGAGCAGAGGGCCCGATTAGAGCACTGCGAGGCCAGATGCCCAGTCTTATGAAACGAGTAACAACGCTTTGGGTGATATACAAATGCTTGTGCAGAAAGCTTTTCGTAGCCAACTTTCACAGAAACTTTTAAGAACTGATCCAGGTTTTGCTTTGACTCAATGTAGACCTTGAACACTCGGGACTTTCCGCACTGTGAAACTTTCACGCAATTTGGTACAAGAGATTTTACTTGATTCTCATCGTATTCGATCGGTACACCTTTCAGGATCCCTATAAACAGTGGGGATTTCACACTCACCGAGATGCCTGAGGTACTGTTTTTAGCATTCTCAGCAATTTTATTCGCTGCACGCTTTGACTTAACAACAAGAATCCATTCCGAAGCCGATTTTTTAAGTTCACTTATTTCACCTGAGGCCTCAGGGCAAAGTTTATCGACGAAGTCCTTACGAGCATTAGGTGAGGTCAGGTTTGCAGGACAGTTTTTTAGTATAACGGCAAACGTAGGAGCTGGGGCAGGGTTAATTGTTACGTTGGTATCAATTCTAGCTGGCCAAACAGGGCCTGAATGCGTCGCATTCTCTAAAAAGCCGTCAATTTTCCGAGAGAGTTCATTAACTTTCGAGACTAAAGTAGCCGAGACTGCCTCCCCGATTGTTGGTGTTTCAGAAGGTGAGAATATAACAAAAGTGGGAACAGGCAAATTATCCTTTGCCGCCTGATTTAACTGTTTACAAATGTCAAATACATTTTCTTCATCCTTTGCATTTTTCACACACCGGCTCTGAATATTCAGCTCTTTATACTGAAACTCTTTAGCACTGATAATAGTACCATGACCAAAAAAACTTACAGCTTTTCCGATAATCAGATCAGTTTTCGCATCATCAAGCATAGATCTCGTGACAAAGTTCAGTAATGGGTTTAAAATAATTTTCCTATTTTGATCGGTCATTGCGCAATCTAATTATCATAGCCTGGGACAGTCGAGTATTCCAATCAAAATATATATGTAGTAGGTCAATTAATATGTAGGTCAAATAATGTAATCCAAGTTCAAGGTGAACTATTTTCAAGTCCAAATCCGATTATGAAATTAATTCAATAAAAACCATAAAGAATCACAAATGTCTTACTGTATTGACAGTTTTACTGTATGAATGAGATTATATCCAAAAAGATGTGTTTTCAGTATGAACTCTCAATGAGATTGTAGACCACTTGTTGTGGTGCTTGGATCATGTTAGGGCTAAGGGACCCCAGTTGAGGGAGGGGGTCAAGGTAGGCATTTCCGAATAGAAGTTCAACCCAAAGACGAATACCCCTCCAATATGGACAAAGACCACGGTTGTGATAAAAGTTCAATATCGCTTTGGCATTCGGATTTCACGTCGCCTGATGAGAAAAATTTCTTACGGGTAAATGTTCACATAGCATGTGCTTTGGCTCGAACTTGAAAAATTCGTTCATTTCGCCAGTGCATTTGTACCTAAAATAAATAAAGGAGTCAATGATAATTAATAATAGCTATTTGTATTATTATAATAATAAATACTTTTAACGAGTAATAAAAGTTAATATAGAATAAATAATTAGAAACTTACGATTTAAGGATTTGTAAAAATCTTTTTTTTAGATAAATATCTAAATTATTTTTATTGCAAAATTTTCTGAGAACACCAGGAATTTTGCTTTTAATCAGAAAATTTCAGTCAAATTTTCACTTTAAAAAACGAATCATTTTAATTTCAGAATTTACCTCTACATACAGAATTTTTTTCGGGGATTTGTTCATCTATTCTTTGATTTAGCAAATTATTTTTTTAGTCTATCTACAATATCGTTTCGGCAGCCGCGTTTTACTTCATTTGATCAAAAAGCAAAAATTTGTTCGTGTGGGTGAATGTTCGGTTTGCTTTTGTATGGGATCACAGCAAAAAAGTATGAATCTTTAACGGGAAAAATTGTATTTAAGATAAAGGGATAAACATCCTTTGATATAATGGCGAAGTTGAACTGTTGATAGCTTCGATATTTGCTTTGAGTATGTATTGAAATGTTTCTTAGTGTCCCAAAAAATTTCCAGGAAAACCACAGAATTTTGCTTTCATTCAAACATACTAGCTGTAATTCGCGACGCAACTTTGTCTGGTTAGTTTAGATCGTCAGAATTTTTCTTCTTCTGTAGGAATTGTTTTTGTTCCCTTTGAAATGCGTGGCCGCGACTGCAACTTGCTCCGAAGATCATGAGATCAGAATATCGTTGAACTTGATAGTTTTAAGATTTAATTCACCCAACCAGAATTATGATATTACTTAGACTTTTTGTCTAAGCTTGTTTAGCCGTTATGAACGTTTTCCTACTTCGCATGTCTCCGACTTATTTCAACTTATTTTCAAATCTAAAAACTAAATTACAAAGAATATCTCACCATTGGCTTGGTGGAGAGACAAGGCTCAGTCTCAATCTAAAAACCTTAGGAGTTCAGATAAATAACATACCTGAAATTTTCACACGGAGCATAAACATTGAGTTTGAATATTTTTGGAATTAAAGGGGGGAAAGGCCAAGTTTTGTGGCCTAAGGCTTTTAAATAGAAAAATTAAACTACTACAGACCACTAAGGAGGAAAGAGTGAAGGACTTGTCCTGGCATTTTCAAATATCCTTAGAAAAAAAAATTGTGTGGGTAAAATTTGGGGGTCGAAAATCTGAAAGCCAATTCTGAAGAAGCATATAGGCCAATGCATGTTTTACTGTGACGTTATTTTTACAAAGTTTTTTTTTCTTAGGGCCAAACAACAATTTATAAAAATTACTATTGAGCTAAAATTTTGAGATAGTCGATCGCTGTCGAACTGCCGAATAGCTATCTAGTCTCCCATTTCCAAGGCCATTATAATGCATGTAGTTAATATAAAATAAATAAAATCCTTTAAAAAAGTGTCTTCTCGAAAAAAAACCTTTGTAGAAGTTTAAAACTTCTGCCTCAAAAAGTGACGGGATCTTGCAGAAAACCTTACTGCGAAATTTTAGATAACTGAGAACCTTATTACAGAGGTCTCAGGCTGCTGTCTTCAAAAGTATGAAAACTCATATTTTTACCTCCATGGGTGCTCAAACAATTGCGCTTTTGTCACGAGAGATCATTTCGAACTAGTGGATCTAAATTATCGGAAGAGAGTTCAGCTTTTCATAAAGATTTTTCTCATGTCTTCTGTTAATGATTCAATGTTAGTTATTTTGACTCTAGAATCGCATGCATAAGAGAGCAGGAACTGAGCCTTACCCCTCCCGGTAAAAATGTTACTGATGTTGTTATTGTTGCGCTACCTAGTGTAGGCATATTGATTAAACCTTTTAATATAATCGACTTTTAGTAGAAACCAAAATTTACTTCAATATTTCTTTTATTATATTTTTAGGAGCTGGCTGGAGGATCCGGTAAAGACAATCAAGAACAAATCTGGACGGCATGTACTAAAGTGGAGCAAAGAGTCTTTGACGTTCCAACTGCTCCAATATCTCCAGAAAGCTATCTCATTGGACTTCGTGACTCAAACTTAGATCCCAAAAATCAAGAAGAAGTTAGATCCTTGCCTGGACCTGAATCGACTGTTTATTTTGATGTTGAAGAATCAAGCAGAACTGCCTTTCAAAGTTTTGCCAAAGGTCAAGATCAAGAAGAATCTGTATATAGCCAACCCGAAAAGGGTCGATCTCCATTTGGCCTCCCCAGTCCTCCTATTGAGGACACGCCCCTTCCCCTCCCAGCGATTGATAAACCAGAAGTACCCGCCCGTAAGTTAGGACAGATCGAGCCACCAAGGATTAAGACTGTTGAACTGATTCGAGACAGTATAGATAGTGATGATTCAAGCTCAAGTAAAGAAACGAATAGTGTTCGAATCAAAGAAAGAAGGGATACAGTCGTTCAATTACCCCAAGCTCCAACTAAATCTTTAGTGCAAAGTATTGCTAGCAGTGAAAAGCGTGGATCTGTTGACTCTGGAGATCGTATTGCTTCTCCTCTTACAGGGATTCATGTGCTCTCGGAAAGGATAGATGAGGAGCAAAGGAAAATATCGGTTATTAATTTGCAAGATTTAGGAGCAGCTTTTAGTGTTAGTAGCGTGCTTAGGAGCTCATCACCTATGCCATCTAGTAGGAGGAGTCCACCTGTGGAGTCGAAGACCGAAGAAGGTAGCACGAAATCGAAATCAACTAGTGCAAAGAAAATAGACGTTTTAGAGCAAGTAAGATTCTACGGTTTTTTAATATGCTTTTAACATTGGAAATTAAAGAGCCAAGCTAATGCTAAAAACAAGCAGAACGGGTTCTACGGTTTTTTAATATGCTTTTAACATTGGAAATTAAAGAGCCAAGCTAATGCTAAAAACAAGTAGAACGGGTTCTACGGTTTGCTTGTGTAAAACTTCAAACTTGAAACAAGTTTTGGACTACAACAACTAATGGTGCTTTGGCTTCTAAAAACTAAAAGATTTCAAAGACCACATTTAAATTTAATAAACTTAAATTTCAGCAATATATTTAGCTTTTAGTAAAACGCGAATGTCGATCTAGACTTAAGTATTTAGCAAATAAAAAAAAAAGCAAAGAAGAAAAAACGAGGATATATCCAGCTAGTGAAAAAAGGAATGATAAATATGTGGATATTTCGGTCGAGATCTCCACTTGGCCGTTTTCAGTGCACAAAAGTAAAAAAACAGTAAAAAACATACGGACAAAAGTCCTAAGGACACAATAAATACAATACAAACCTTACAAAATAAACACCAAATTAAACAGGCCCTCTCCAATAAGGGGGGGGGGGGTTTAATTTATAATCAGAAGTGAATAGAAAATGTACCGAGGTAAAGCCTTTTTAACAATTATTTCCATTGAACTGTCTCCTAAACGAGATGAGAAAAAAATTCTCTTCAAAATGCAAATCC
>JAQQPU010000159.1:52803-84191 GCA_029168905.1 Artemia sp. Kazakhstan ARC1039 | reverse complement strand
CCCGTAAACACTTCCTATTTGGAACTCTGTCAGTTAACACTAAGAACTGAATTAGGTGATCCAATAGCAATTTCAAAAGGCCTAGCAGTGATTACATGTCATTTTCGACCTATTGTCAACGACAAAGACGGTACAATCACCTAAAAAAAAATGAACAATAGAAGAATTCCATTTGTCTGTCCCGATATTGACTGTTATGTTGGTGCTTTGAGTCCACGTCAAATAGGCAATGGATTGGACTACTACAAGGGGCGTACTACAATGTCTGGCTATGGTCTTGGTAGCTGGTTTGCTAAGCTATTTCGTTCTGCACTACCCCTTGCCAGAAAATATCTTGTACCTGCTGCATCAAATTTTGCTGCCTCCACACTACAGGACTGGGGGTCGGGCAAGAATTTCAAGGAGAGTGTTAAAGAAAATATTAGATCTTCAGCAAGAGCCGTTGGCGAACAATTAAAATCTCGACAAAATGGGGAGGGATTGAAAAGGATGCGTTCGCGTCATTCACTCATCAGTCTCCACCCAGGCAGGAAGCAAAGGACATCAACAAGGACTTTGAGAAATAAAACAACAAAGACCAATAAGCAGCAGAAGAAGAAAAAGAAAAAGATTGTTAGATCAAAGAACGATTTCTTCTCTTAAGATGACTTATCTCCCCCACAAGGAATCATATCCATCAATCACTTCCTCATTGAATCTATTCAATGCTGAAAATGTTGATGTCAGTGTCAAGTATGGCTACTATGAACAATTTCACCCTCAACAACCCCTCTCGGAAAATATACACTTTCAAATATTTTCCAATGAAGACTATTTCATTGATTTGTCGTCAACATTTATTGATCTAAATGTTGTGGTGAAGAAAAAGTCAGATAATACAACTCCAAATGCCGGCGATGGTCTCTCCTATGAAAACTGTATTCTGCACAACCTATTCAAACAAATTAATGTATTTATTAATGGGACATTGGTGAGCACTAGCAATAATTTATCCAACTATGCAAGCTACATACAATTTATGATGATGACGCCAAAGGCATACAAGGAGATGAGAGGACAATCATTGGGCTATGAATATCGAACAGGTGTTGATACTGACGGTGAGTTGACTACTGCAGTGACCCAGGAGTATCATCTAGTTGGAAAATTAAATCATGAGATATTCAATATATCCCAATGGCTACCCCCCAATGTCAAGATTGACATAAAGTTACAGATGGCCCCATCGAATTTCATTTTGAGAAAAACACTTCCTGCAGCACCCGATGCAAATGTTATTATCACATCGGCAATTCTCCACGTCCGAAAACAACAAGTTATGAGCTCTGTTGCATTGGCAGTGGAAAAGCTAAGAGCCAATGGTAACAACATTAAACTTCTTGTCCCCCATACAATCACCAATCAACGTCACATTGCCACCGGTTCTCGTAGCTATAGCGATTCATCGTTTATCAATGGAGAAATCCCTTCAAAATTGGCTTTGGCCTTTGTGAAGAGTGGCAGTGCCTTTGGATCCTGGATTGAATCCCCCCATGATTTTAATTTTTTCGGTTTATCTAGCCTTGTGTGCAAAGTGAATGGTATTCCACTGTACACTCTATCATTTGATAAAAAATCCTATAGAACTCTGTACGAGTTGACCATGCAATCCCTAGATCATGACTCTCAACTATTTGAAAATGGAATAACCGAATCAATGTTTTCAAAAAATCATGGGGTTATTGTTTTGGACTTGTCAGGCACACAGGATATGAGCATAGTACGAACTGGGAATGTACGTTTAGAGTGTACATTTGCCGATGCTCTGACTGAGAGTATCACGCTAATATCACTGAGTCAGTTTGAAACCTATTGGGAAATCACACCCGACGGCAGTGTTCTACTAGACCTTGCACCATGAACACAAATCAAATAATCAATGTATTTAGTATGGATCCATACATGTCCCAATACAAGTCCTATTGCATACCCTCGGACTTCATTGAAAAAATTCCAAGTGTTAACAATACCCTAATCATTGTTAATAGCAGTCCATCGACTTTGAAGATCGGTCATTGGCTATGCATCTTTCAAACAGCGAAGAATATTGAATTTTTTGATCCTCTTGGCCTATCGTATAAATTCTACGTTCCATACATCAGCAACTTTATTGAAAGCAGTGGGAAAACCATTATTCAAAATCAACGAAGAGTACAGGATTTAACAACTAAGACATGTGGCTTTCATGCACTACTCTTTTTCATGTTCAGATGTCGTGGCTACACCTACAAACAATTTCTCAACATCTACGTTGACCTACCTCAATTGAACGACTTTCTAGTGGAGAATATACTTACAAGTGTATTTAATATTGATTTTAGTGCCCTAAGAATAAAATGTTCCAAAGATGTATGTGAAATTGTTTATTAATAAAAAAAATTATATACATGATAAAACGACTTTTCTACTCTTTAGATTTCATCCACTACTAGGTATTTGTCAACAACAACTAGTGCAGGTAGATTATTTGAATTCACAGTGTACTGATTCTGATGTACTGCAATGTCAGGGTCACATTTTCTACAGTAGAGTGTGACTTCACTCTTGTCATATCTCTTTGTATAGTCAATGATACTATTCGCATTCATTCTATAGAATTCACGTGTTTCAATTTGCGTATTTGAAGCAATTTCACAAACAGTGTCCTCAAGTGTCGAATCACATTCCGTCACTGCCAAATAAAAATCAGTGGGCTTATAATCAAAACACCCATTGTCTTCACAACAATGACGTAGAAACCATATTCTCTTGTTGTTCCAACAGTTGAATCGTTGACCTGGTTCCTCCTCCCAGAACAATCTAAAACCACGACGATACCAATCTCGTAGCAATAAACTAAAATCACGGTTAGGATTCTTTCCAATCATACCGGGATATGTACTCTCCCACTGCTTACATTTTTCATAATGACAATTGGAGCATAGGTGGCCTCTAGGATGAGAGTCACACACCTCTTCAAGACAAGAATTACAACCTTTAATTTGTACAGCATATCCTCTATGCAATTTACACGGGTTGCATAATCTACACTTTTCATCATACTCCTCAATCATTGTGCAATTCTCACATGATGACCAACTGCCCAGTGAGTACATACATAGTGGACATGTATGGAACATTTTGTCATGTGTTGACGCTCTCACTGCCACAATGAAACTGAGCTAGCAACATCAAAAAATTGCCTGAGATAGAGAGAGAGAGAGGAGTAAATCATCCTTGAGCACCATCTTTCTTATGAAAAAAAAAGTCCTAAATTTCTAAAAACTAATGTTTAAAACCATATCCACAATATCATTTTGCTGTGTCGTAATCAATATATCAATAAATTGTGTAAATGCATTTGGACCACGATGTAGAAGCTTCATACAATAGTCTAATGATGGAGAATCAGTTTTCATTATATCGACAAGCATTCCCCGAGAAAATATCTTCCTTTGAATAGACAACTCTAGAAAATCATCATCTAGAATCAAACGTTTTTCCATAAGAATTAGATTCCTCATGATTCGATCTTTCTCGAATCTATCCATTTTTTAGAGTCCTAACTCTCTCACAACCAACTTCAGACTAATCAGAATCTCGTTTTGTACTCTAAAAAAAAATATATGCTTGTCTACTTTAGAAAAAAAATACCATTGATTTAGAAATAGTTTTATTGAACATAATTACAATAATAATATTCACTGATGCATTTTGTTCTCATCAATATATTTCGATAGAACATCTAATGCTGACCGAAGTTTATTTATATGGAGAATATTTACTTTTCCAGCAAAACACAGCTGTTCCTCCTGCTTAAATTTGCTTAATGATATCACATATCTAGCATACATAGTGTCCCATTCAAGACATAATCTACAACCAGCAGTTATTTCCACAGCTACATTAGGTACTCGTATATCGTTGCTGCTGCTGCTGTCGGTTCCATCATTAATCTCCAATAGTGTAAATGCACCACTCATTTTTTTTCTCCACTAATATCCTCTCAAATAAAAACTATTCTCTTTGAATCCAATTCTCTTACTAATATGAATTGTAGTGAAAACCATTCCTTTTATTCAAATCCTAATCACCAATCAAGTTATACTCGTTCCTCTTGGCAAAGAGTGTGATGACCTGTAGAATAGGACTACCAGAAAAAACCTGTTTGGTACGGGGGCGTTGTAGAATAACATGATATTTCCTATATGTCTGTTAGAATAACATAGTATTTGCTATATGTCTGGTAGAATAACATGGTATTTGCTATAGCTTCCATAGAAGTATAAGTTAACATACTACTGTCAGGTTCTGTTAAGTTAGGTATTTAATATAATGCGTTCTGTGCGGCCTGCTTTCCATAATTCTTAGCCGTGGTTTCCATAGTTTTGGTAATAAAGTATTATATTTGCATAACATTTTGTTATATTTCATTTGGATTAATCTAACTTCACTGTTTGGATGTATTCCGTATAATTAACAAGCACCTAATATAGTATCAAATCAAATATTCGAATACATTAAAAGAAGTAGTCAAAATACTCTCCCTATAGCATCAGAATAGTTCAAAATTCAAGTAATCAAAATTCCAAAGTCGTAAAAGTTTATAAAACACAAAAAAAGTTTTCTACGACTTAGATGAAAATAAAAAGAAACGCTACAACAGAATTCTTATCTTCCTTCAGTCAGTTCACTAAACTTAGAAAGACTTGTTAGATCTCTAATCAGTTCACTACTTTACGACCTGGTGGGGGAATCATAGAAACGCTTAACACCTTAGCGATAAAAGACCTATAGAGTGGGGAAAAAATAAAACAACGATAATCGTTCGCTTATGAGTCTATTATAAGACAGAACCGGGAAAGTTGCGGACTATTCAAGACACATGAAAAGCCTTTTATCTTTCGTATTTCTTGAAGAGAAAAAGACAGCTATTTCAAATAAGGGGAAACTAGAATAACAGAAAGAAATGTAGCAGGGTAAGCAGTTTAAAATGATGAAAAGAAAGGAATGTTGTTTCTAAGACACTTTTCTAAAATATTGGTGTACTGCAGAAAAAGCAAATATTATAGAAATACTTGTATTGTACTAATAAATGCTAATCAATAAATAATTAATAAATGCAAATATTTAATATAAATAAATGGAAGATCAAATTTTGGTGATAAGTCTGACAAGTTTGTTGTACTGTATTTAGAAAGTAAGTCGTAGTTTCGTTTTTTTTTTATTTTATATAATCTAACTTTTTAGTCGCTGTTTGTTTATCGTTAGTATTTTTCGAAATTCCTTAAGATGCATCAATTGGAAACTAAGGCAAATGAAAAATATTCTGCATTGTATATCTGTCTCTTCCTTGTTTGTTTGTTTGTTTACGGCATTACCTAATTTAAATCAAAGTACTTAGACTCTGTAGTTTAAAATGACAAAAAATAAGTATGTGGTTTCCAAGACAATTTTCTAAGATACTGGTGTAATCATCAATTAATAAATTCAATAGAAGCCTGCTTAACAACTGTATGAAGAAAAAGTACTGCACTGGAAGAAAAAATAAAAGCCAAACATGCTTCTGAAGATACAATAAACATAACATGTTCACAAGAAGCGATATCTAATCATCCAAACGTTAAGGAGGGATGTCAAAGGCTTGTCGAAAGCCCTACTTCAAATTGGGCTATCGAATTGATATTTACTCAAAATTCGCTCGCCCGCCGCGCGTTGCTTTAATTTCAAAAGAAAGGAAATTCAAGGAAAATTCTCCCACGGAAAATTTTCCGTCCGAAAATTCTCCTCTGCAGAAAACTTCCTCTCCGCTGAAAATTCCCCCGAAAAATTCTACCTTATGGAAAATCCCCCTCCCCGTATTCATTGTGATCGTATTTTTAAACTTAAAAGTATTTGAAAAATTCTCCCTGCGGACTGTTCTCTCCCCGGAAAACTGTACAGATAATTCCCCCGAGAACCCCCCCCCCCCTCCTAGACAAATTCTCATCCGGAAAGCTTCCTCCCTGACAATTCCTCTCACAGAAAAATTTTCCCCACACGTAAAATAACGATCGTATTTTTGAATTTAAAAAGTATTTGAGAAATTATGCTAGGATTATTAACTCGCACGACGTGTGTCGTGAATAATGTCCAGAATATGTGAATAATATGAACGGAAGCAACCGTCAAAGTTTATTGGTGATCGGATGAATATTGAAGTAGTGCGTACAGGACACACACACAGATAGATATACATTCGATTTTTTGCGAATAAATGAATGACCTTTATTTCCCACTAAAAAGACATAATATCACTACCGGAGTAATAAAAGGAAAAAATAGCAAAGAAAAGAAATCCACAAACATATGCAAGAAGAACAGCAAATGGATACTAATATCGCAAAGCATCTTAAAGTTCATTTTACGTTAAACGGAACAGTTATTTCCACATAACATAACGTATGACGTAACATATACAACCTACAACATATTATGTTAAATCATATGTTGACTACGAATACCGGATTCGAATACTTAACTTCCATTCCGAGTTACTTCTTCAAAATATCTATTATCAATATCTTGGGTGAAAACGATAAAGTACCTTGGACTTGTGATTGACGAAAGCCTATCTTTTAAAAACACATTCAAAATCTACGCTTAAAGAAATCAAGGTATGTTGTTTTGATGCGAGGGTGAAGCATTATTTGCCCTACTCTGCTTTACGAAGCATGTATTTTGCTCTGATTCAGTCAAATATTAATTATTGTTCTCTAGTATATTTATCCACATTTAAAAGCCATATTAAACCAATACAGATTTTACAAAATGAAGCCCTAAGAATCCTTAAACTTTTTATTCCGTCACCTTTTGCACTTCCGAATAAGTCTTCTACAGCATCTTTATATACTTATCTAGATATACTTCCAGTTTCTTAACAATTTACTCTTGAAGCAATTCTTTTCAAATTTGATTATGACATTAAGAAATTACCGCCATATTACCTCAATCAAAGTTTGTTATCCTAATCACAAGATTTACATCATTATAACACTCATCAAAAAAGAGTATCTACATTGACAAGTAAAGTACTGAGAGATCCAAATTCGCTCCGTTTGTGTCAATAGTCCAGTGCTGGGATGCTCACAAGGGTCTTATTGATAAATTTTCTTCTATCCATTTAATAAAAAGGAATAAAATTTGATTTATTTCAGTATTACTTTTAATTAATTGTCTTGTTACAAGACAAAGCTATTTGTATGGTTTGTTGCTCTGGGTGAATGTGGGCCTCTCGGCTATCTTCTAGTATTAATTTATATTTAGTAACATTGTAATTGTTTTATATTTATTTATGCATCCTGGGCTAGCTGCTACTTTCATACTATTCACATTTTTGCTAACATCAGTGAGCTGTAATATCAAACAGTTCGTGGTAACGAACTGTAAGTAAGGAGCGACCCGGCTCAATGGTAACCGAAACTCTAAAAAACGGGATTTTGATACCAATAGATACATCAAAAGAATCAGATTTTAATTGTGATTTCAAATATATAAGTTTCATTAAGTTTAATCTTACCCATCAAAAGTTACGTGCCTGAGAAAATTTGGCTGATTTTCGAAAAAAGGGGGAAAGACCCCCTAAAAGTTATAGAACCTTAATGAAAATCACACCATCATATTCAGCGTATCAGAGAACCCTACTGTAGAGGTTTCAAGCTCCTATCTACAAAAATGTGGAATTTTCCATTTTTTGCCAGAAGAAAGATCACGGATGCGTGTTTATTTGTTTTTTTTTTTTCCCCAGGGGTGATCGTATCGACCCAGTGGTCCTAGAATATCGTGGGAGGGCTCATTGGAACGGAAATTAAAAGTTCTAGTGCCCTTTTTAAGTGACCAAAAAAAATGGAGGGCAACTAGGCCCCCTCCCACGCTCATTTTTTTCCCAAAGTCACCCGATCAAAATTTTGAGATAGCCATTTTGTTCAGCATGGTCGAAAATATGATAAAAATGTCTTTTAGGATGACTTGATCCCCCAAAGTCCCCAGGGGGAGGGCTGAAAGTTATGAACTTTACTCAATGTTAACATATAGTATTGGTTATTGGGAAGTATACAGACTTTTTCAGAGGATATTTTTTCTGGTAGGTGGGGGAAGGAGAGGGTCAGGGGCTATATAGAAGGATCTTTCCATGAAGGAAGTTTTCATGGGGGAAGGGACATTGCTATGAAGGGGGCGCCGGATTTCCCAGCATTATTAAAGAAAAAGATCAGGAATTAAATTAAAAAAAACAAGTTTTTCAACTGATCAACTGATTGTGATTAAGAGGTCATTTTTAAAGAACTGGAAAAAAAAATTCGAACTATAGTTTAAAGAGCAGGGTATTGACTAGGGGGCGAACCCCCTAATATACGTGTTAAAAATTTATGAATATAGAAGTTCGTTACGTAAGTTAATTCTAAGTTACGTATATTTATTACTAATAAAAACGTTCGTAAATAAAATTAAACAAGTTTCGAGAAAGCCATTTAACCAAATATAATATGCAAATTTTGTTTTAATTATTCATGTACGGTGAGCCAAAATCAAAACCTGCATTAATTCAAAAACGTTCAAAAATTAAATAAAAAAAAACAAGTTTTTTTAACTGAAAGTAAGGAACGACGTTAAAACTTAAAACGAACAGAACNAAACTTTAGCGTAAAGAGCGAGGCGTTGAGGAGGGGACAGCCCCCTTCATATACGGAATAATTTCTGTTCGTTTTAAGTTTTAACGTCGTTCCTTACTTTCAGTTAAAAAAACTTGTTTTTTTATTTAATCTTAGAACAAAGATGAGTTAAAAGAACGGAAATCTGCAGAAAAATGTGAGATCTTAGATATAAGGTCGTAATGCAAAAGAACGGCTCTAACATACACGAGAAGAACTTGTATTGTGAACTTGAGACAGTATTGTGTTTATACCAGACAATTAGCTTCGGGTCGGTGGGAAACTACATTATATATTTTATATTTTTATTTTAATTCAATTATTATACATTTATGTATTTTTATATAAATTATAAATTATATATTTTAATTCATTATATATTATGTATTATATATATATATATTATATATTTTAATTATATATATCTACATTATATATTTTAATTCAATATTTAGAAGATATTTTGGTTAGGTTAGATTAGGTTTAGTTTAGGTGACGTTTTTACTACAATACACCCCGGGCGCCCCTTCCATAATTCTTTGTTGTAGTTTCCATAATTTTGCTACTAATGTATTGTATTTTTCATCATATTTTGTTTTATTTTATTAGCATTCACCGAACTTCACTTCTCGAATGTGTATTATATAACACATAAGTACCCTTTTTGTTTTTATAAGCCAATGCCATCAGGGAGAAATTTAGTAGACACTGAGTAGTACAACTGCGAAGAAAAACCGAGCCAAAACATGCTTTTTAAATGTAAGTTTGAAAGCTACCAATTTCATGTAGCTAAGACGTAGGCCGGAATTAACTTACCCGATCACTTACCGAGTCTAACTTACCCGAGCACTTACCTGAGCCTAACTTACCCGAGCACAAGTAACTCTAAGCTTCATAAATCCCATTGGTACGAGATCCCAAGACACTTGAATAATTGATATATGTTTTAATATAAACTGTCACAAACTGACGTCTCGTTTTAAAGATAGATATGATAAGTGTTAGTTTATTTCATTAATTTTCTTTTTACTATCATATACCTTTTTTTGTTACCTTTTTGTTATTTTTTTGTACTTAATCGCCATATTTTAAATAAATATGAATTTGCTTTAATAATTTCAGAAAGTGAGCTATAGATGTGGAAAAATTTGCTTGCAAAAGTCCTTGGGTTTTTTTGCTGTTTTTTTTTTGTCTTCTGAAAATCCA
Source organism: Artemia sp. Kazakhstan ARC1039 (assembly GCA_029168905.1). Lineage (NCBI taxonomy): Eukaryota > Metazoa > Arthropoda > Branchiopoda > Anostraca > Artemiidae > Artemia > Artemia sp. Kazakhstan ARC1039. The sequence goes on along the minus strand of JAQQPU010000159.1, from coordinate 74,280 downwards.
TTAGTTACCTTATTACTAAACGAAAACGAAGGAAAACAAGTGTATATTTTATGGTTCCTCGCTTCTTTTGCCAGATTAATCGATTTTCATTTTATCGATCTTCGGTGTGATAGCATAGAAACACAGAGAGTTTACGTGATCAGGTCTTTACCGAATGACAACAAATATATACAACAGCTGGTAAACTACTACTACTACTACTAACAACTCACCGCAGCACCAAGCCGCCTGAGGCCAACACAGCTACGCACGCTCCTCCTCATCCATCCCAATCTATTCAAAGCATCCCTTTTTACACCCTCACAGGAAGTTCCCATTTCCTTTAAATCTTTCTTTATGACGTCCTCCCACCCCAGACGAGGATGAACTGCTTTCCGTTTAGCCCTAGACGGTTGGCCGAACAGGACAATCTTCCGCAATCTGTCATCCTTCGTCTGCATAACATGCCCTAGCCACTTCAACCTTTCTTTCATTATAACCTTGTTTTCTTTCTTTCATTTCGAAGAGCGGTATTGAACCACATTTTTCATACAGTCTATTGTCTGAAATACGGTCAGTCAGCCGGGTACCCAGAACAATCCTTAAACAATTTCTCTGGAAAACATCTAGCAAATCTTCATCCGCTTTTCGGAGCTCCCATGCTTCAGAGCCATTTTTGACCACTGTCATCACTGTAGCTTCTAATATTCTATTCTTAGTTTGCAGACTGATCTTCCTATTCTTTCAAAGTATTTTTAACTGTGAAAAAACACCCTGAGCTTTGGCTATTCTACTTTTAACATCTTCACTGCTCCCACCATCTTTACTAATAATACTACCAAGGTAAGTGAAGCTGCCCACCTGATCAATCTTTTCATTACCCAACGTCACCTTTTCATCTTCACTTATTCCTAGCCTTAGTGACTTAGTCTTCTTAACATTAATGTTCAAACCTATTCTAACACCCTGACCTCGCAAAACCTCTAAAAGTTCATTCATTTTGTCCACACTTTCCTCTAGGATTCTTAAATCATCAGTATAATTTAAGTCCAGGAGACTTTTTCCTCCCCATTTGATTCCTTGGCCTCCCATTGCCTTCCCTGTGCTCCTTGAGAAAAAGTCCATTAAAATAATCCATATAAAGGGGGATAGACCACAACCCTGCTTAACTCCTGATTTAATATAAAACTAATACAAAAGAAAAGACTAATGTCTCGATAATTACTACACTCACTTTTATCACCTTTCTTATAAAGTGGCTTAATTAAGGTTTTTCTAAGGTCAAGCTGGTAAAAAGACGGGATATTTGGTATTCCTGATTCAAGCTTAAGCAGTAACGTTTTACGTAAGCAGTAACGTGCCATTTAAACATTTTTGCCTCTCATTTACTCGGACTATCTGTCTTGGCTTTTTTCTTACAATTTAGCCAATTTTTTCCTACAATTAGCCATGTCTTGATGCCTACTGCACAATACTTGATTTTCACCACAAAAATAAAATACGTAACAAATATCTTACAACTCAAAAAAATACGCTACGAAGGCAAAGCAGTGAAAATGCAGCACTCGTATCAACACAGAAGTATATGATAGTAATCTCCCTTTTTTTGGTAATAATGTCCCAAATGTGAAATACGTCACGACTTGAATAAATACCCCACATAAGGAAAGCTATGGAATTAAAGCACTCTTTTTGACACGGAAGTACATGACAGTAATCTCCATGTTTCTTTTTTAGTAATAAGGTCGTAAATCATAACAATAACTAAGAAAACACTGGTTGAATTTTGCTGTTTGTTGGCTTTTTGCCACTTTGATTTCACCTTTACAATTGATTGAATAATTAAATGTACCCTCAAAGGAAGAGAACTACCTTTTTTGCTGACGCTGCGAGAAACAATCACTTTATAGTCCTTAGAACATGGTAATAAATGTAACACAGGTTGAGCCTTTTAAGGGGGTATTAGGGGAATGCATATAAGGGGGGGGGGGCTCAAAAGTTTACTTTGAGTCTCTATTTCCAACGGTTCTCTGGATGTATCTTGGGAAGTCCCTATGCCCGAACCTGCGTGCTGGTCTTGTTGTAGGTTAGAAAGGTATCATCTATTTTTGACATAACAGTCAAACTCAGTTATATCGTAAAGCATCCAGAATTAAACCGAATACTATGCAAATCAGGATTAAGTCAATAATTCAAACCAAAATAGGCTGGGATCTATTAAATGAGAAAAGACGAAAAGGGGAAACAATGTATAAAAATACAGGAAACTCGGAAATTTGTGAGTTCGTATAAGCTTTCCTTAATGAGAATTGGTGCGGGATTTTAATGTTAACTTGGACGGATTTTGGGGAACGGGGAAGCAGTAAAAGCTTCTCTGGGTTGAAGAAAGGTAGAACGACGGTAATTTCTTGGATTCTGGCAGTTTAACGTTGCGATTCTGTCATTATAGTTACTGACGCAATATGTAGTTAAAATAAGTCTAACTTTTTCATTAAATAATCATCTTTTTTCTTATAGGACCCGCACGTCAGTTACTGAATTAGGACGTTGGACCCCTGACACAATGGACATTCATGTCCAAGGATATGCGACTCTTCCCAGGATCTCTTCACCCCTTACGCCTCCTCCCGTCTTAAGGGATCTTGATGCAAGGTTAGTTGTTGTAATCCATGAACTAATTGTTGCGAGATGAGAGAGGAGTGTTATTGGACCGCTAAAAGTCATTTTTAATCGTGTCTCATAATTTCTAGAAATGTGCCAAGGAACCGCAAAGTTTGGTATACAGAATGTGCCAGCATTAAATTACCGACTTTACCTAAGTATTCAGAAGGGCCGTCTCTCGCAAAAAAACTTTGGAGGGAGGGGAGCCATAAACAGCGCACGCTTTAAGGGGCTTCACACTTTCATAGGGAAGAAAGCAATTTTCAGAACGATTTTCAAGAGTTTATTTTGTACTAAATTGCAACAGATGCCTAAAAGCACATTTATTTTTCCTGTATACTTAAAAGAGAACATTAAACTTGGGAAGGATTTAGGAATTTGAGGTGTTTTTATTCACTAGAAACGCTTCCAGGCATTCAGAGATCGTTACTGTGACCATACATCTTGACAAATTTTTATTCCTTTATTTGAACATTCTTGTTTCCATGAAATTTTGTGCCGACTGGAATTTGTTTTACTTTTTTGAGTCCATGGTTTTGTGTCCAGAATATAAATAAGGAAGAAATCCTGTATTTTCATCTCCCGCAGAAAGAGTGACAAGCGGAAACCATGGATCTTGAATAACCGACAACCGTGGCATACTTTTTTTAATTTTGACGTAGGAAAGGAGTAAGAAGTTAGAAAAAAGTGGAATGTAAAGATTGAAGAAATTTAATTTTTAAGAGACAGTACGGGTGTACAAAACCCATTCCCTGGGTAGAAAGGGGAAATCGATTTTGAGATGACATTTAAGACGTTTTTGGCCATTCATTTGAAAGCTAATAATTCTATGTTTGCTCTGGATAAAAACAGTCCAGATAAAAACCTTACTGGACCACTGTCATTATTGTAACTTCCAATATTCTAATTTTAGTTTTTAGACTTACAAACTTTTCTTCCAAACTTTGCTACCTGTATGATATAGCCCCTACCGCTCAAGTTGTTAATTCATTGACGCATTATAGAACCGGTTTTTTCCGTTAGTTTGTTTCATCTGAGCGTGAGACAAGACAAAGAAAAGTCACAGAATAGATGGAAAATATATAATTTGGGCTATATATTTGCACATTAGGAGGTCGGGGGTAAAGTATTTGGACTGTGTGAAGTTAGAAAACAATTCTTACTTCATAATATTCAGAATGGTTGTACCTAACACTTTAGGCATGCATCTCGCTATACTTTACTCTCCACCCCCCCCCCCCCCCTAATATGCAAATATATAGCCCAAATTGAGAGTCAGAGAAACATATCAGATGAATATTAGGTAGGGGTTATATCATACAAGTACCCCAACTTTTTTCAACCGTAAAAAACCCTGGGCCTTTGCTATTCTACTTTCTTAAAGTTTAACTTCATACACCTTCTCTTCTGATAATACTACCCAGAGAAGTGAAGGCATCCGCTTGATCAGTCTTCTTGCTTCCCAACGTCACTTCTCTACCTTCATTTATTCCTAGTCTAGGCGATTAAGTCTTCTTAACATTAATTATCAAATCTGTTTTTGAACTCTGAACCCTAAAACCTTCCAAAAAATGTGTTAATTTTGCTAACATTTCTATTTAGGATGCTCAAATCATCTGCGTAAGGCTAGGAGAGGTTTGCCTTCCTGTTTGTTTCCATGCCTTCACATTCCCTTTGCCGTATTCCAAAGTCCGTAGCACAAAGTCAATGCTAGCTAACGATAGCTTTTGAGCTCGAAGAAATGTAGTGGTTACTAGAAATTTTTAATTCTTCAATTTTCGTAGGGTGGCTAAAAAGTGGCTAAAGTTGTGCTGTTTTAATTATTTGATTGGATCCATGGGAAAAAATTTCTTATCTAGCAAAAAAGTCCCTAACATATAGCTGGATTTCATGGCAGATGGATATTTGCCTTGAAAGCTTGTTTCCTTCAAATGATGGTTACTTGGTCTTGTAACAAGGGCGTAACTTAGATTTTTACCCGGCCTAAATAATTTTTTCCTTGTGCTCCTGATTACGTCAACAATTTTTGCGACTGACATCGGAAGGCCGGAAGTAGTACAAAGTTGGATTGTAATAATAGATGCAGACAGGCTCAACCTCCTGAAGAAGGGATTAAAAGGGGAGGGGGTCAAAATTGCTTTTAGGCCATAGTTCTTTTCTTTGGTGGGCTTTCAAACCAGTCTAAGGAAGGAGGAAATTCCCCTTTCATATCTCCATCCAAGTGTGAAGCTTTAAGTGTCATTTAGAGAGTTCTTTTGGTTACCGCATATCAGCATCTGTACTAGTGATGTACTTACACAGAATTGTATATAGAGACTCAGTATCAGATAGTCTTATTACTGCCTCAAAATTGCCACTTAATCGGTCTCAATGCCGCCACTTAGTTGGTCTCAATTACTGCCATATTCCGACTGCTTTAGCAACGAGTCAGTCAAATATGTTGACTTGGTAATTTTAATGTTCTTCTCAAAACTTAATTTTATGGTTTCATTTAACTATATTTCTTCTCTTTCCTCATTATTTCATTCATAGCGGGGGGGGGGGGCAGTCATAGTTCTAGATCTTCAAAATAAATTGTTTTAGTCTCATTGTTTGGTCAGTATTATATAGTTTTTGCTCTACGGATTTTTTTTCCTAATATAATTCCACATTATTCTGGACCATACAAAAACTCGGTTTAAAATCATGAATATAAACAAGTAGATCACTAATCGACCATATTATTCCTTCTATTTTTTTAGTAACGCAAAAACAAGACAAGTATTTTACCTTAGACCTTAGATCCACCTGTGCCTCCAGAGGCACCCAGGGCATCAAGAAGGAACCGCCAATCTTCCCGCCGGTTTGCTGCTGCAAGTATGTCCTCCCACTGAGGTTGGATTGATGTGTGCAGGTTACGAAGATCTGTCTGGTACGTTCGACGCAGGGTGTTTCTGGGTCTGCCCCTGCGGCGTGGACCCGATGGCTGCCAATGGAGCGCTGCATTTGGTAGTCGGAGATTGTCCATACGTAGTACATGGCCAAGGTATCTCCATCGGCGGACTCTTATAATATGTGTCACAAGAGGCTGGCCAGTCTTGTCACGGATGGATTGGTTTGTTATTCTCTGCTGCCAACGGATGTTGAGAATTCTTCTGAGACATGTGTTTTCGAAAGCAAGTATTCTTAGCTCTTGTTCCTGGTTCAGGTGCCAGGTTTCGGCAGCGTAAAGCAGCACTGGCATAACATTGCTATTGAAGAGTCGTAACTTTAGCCGTATAGAGAAGCTTTGGGACCGCCACACTTTCCGTAATCTATTGAAGGCCCCATTAGCTTGGCCGATTCTTGTGAGCACTTCTTTTGTGGTCGATCCGGTACTTTCTATTATGCTTCTAAAGTATTTGAAATGGACAACTTGCTCTATGTGTTGGTCTCCGCAAGTGATGCTCAGGGGTGAATCTGTGGTAGCCTTGCATTTTGTTTTCTCATTATTTATTTTTTAGGCCGACATGGCCGCCTCTCTCCCTCACTTTGTCAAGGAGTTCTTGGAGTCTTTGCTTGCATGATTCTAGGACGGCGATGTCGTCAGCGAAGTCTACATCACTGAGGCGTGTTTCTGGATTTAGCTGGATTCCGTCTGTGCTTGTACTTCGCAGTATGTAATCAATGACAATTACGAAAAGTAGCGGTGACAAGACGCAACCTTGCTTAACTCCTGACATAATGCGGAAGAAACGGGTTTGGCCATCTGGTGTCTTTACACAGCACTCGCTATCTTCATAAAACGCAACAATCAGTGAAACTATCTTTTCAGGGATTCCGTAATGCAGTAGGATCTTCCACAGACTTTGGCGGTCTACTGAGTCAAATGCCTTCTCAAAATCGATGAATATCGTTAAGATTTTGGAGCGCCAATCTCTGCTTTCTTCCGTCAGTAGCCGTAGGGTGAATATCAAGTCTGCACATGAACGGTTCGGTCTGAATCCATGTTGCTCGTCGCGAAGGTGTCTGTCGAGCTGCGAGCTGATTCTCTGCAGTAAAATGTGCCTCAGCAATTTGCTAGGTATGGAAAGCATGCAGATTCCTCGCCAGTTGCCTGGGAAGGACGTATCGCCTTTCTTAAAGATCCTCACAAGCGTGCTGCGTTTCCAATCCGAAGGTACTTTGGCGGTCGTCCAGATTACTGCGAACAACGCTGTCCAGAACTTGATCTGGACAAGTATTTACATACAGTTAAATACTACAACTGTGCTTGTTGGTGAGCTGTGAAGCACCCTGAATGGTTTGGTGACTAGAATCCCCAAGCGCTGGTGGCAGCCTTTGCCAGCTGTCTCTGACGAGAACAGAACGCAAAATCTGCAAAAAGCAGCGTCCTCAGACGGAGAGTACAACCAACTGAAACGAGCGAGCCAAGTTAACTGAAACTTCAGCTTCCGTTTTTCGGATACTGGAAAAATGTAGGAGACATCTGGAGTCCAAGGGCTCTTCAGCAAACGAAGTTTAGAATTTGAATCGAGACTGGATGATTTGTTGACAAAACGACCGATGTCATTTGCAAACAACGACAAAGACTGGGTTGGTGCAAGTGCGTGTTACGTCGTGGTTGGTTCCAGTGTGCGTGATTCAGAAGCTTCAACGATGGCTCCAGTGCCCTTCAGATCCACAAGTGTAGATGAATGCTCCGCAGACGTCCCGCTAATGCCACTGTCAGAAACATCCCTGGTCCGCTTGGGCGCGAAAAACGACGTAATGTCACACTTCCTCTTCATGTTGAAAATCGCTCTTCTCTTAGCAGAGTCCGAAATTGAACTGAACTGGACTGACAATCTTGCACTCTCTTATACCATACCTCGAGCGCCCATTAATCCCAATTTACTATGAAAGGTCAGGTGAACATAGGGTTACCTAATTGCGTAAGCTGATCAGAGCGCATATTATTAACTCTAATTTACTATGCAAGGTCAGGTGAACATGGGGTTACCTAATTGCGTAAGCTGATCAGAGCGCATATTATTAACCCTAATTTACTATGCAAGGTCAGGTGAACATGGGGTTACCTACGGTTACCTAATTGCGTAAGCTGATCAGAACCGTTAACCCACAAAATGCAATAGAATTTAGTTTGGATTTAGTATATTTTTTTCTGGTAAGGTTTTGTCTTTACAGGTATTTTTTAGACTAATTTTCGACTCGGTCAAAAATTTCGGGGGGGGGTGTCAAACCGGGTAACCCCCCCCCCTGGATACGGCCTTGATGACAGTACAAAATAAAAAGCCCAATTCTAATTCATTCACATGACATGAACAAAATCTTGTGCTCCTTTGTTAGCCGGAGGAGTCCTCCGAACATTTCAACACTTACAAAAAATTCATCACTCACTATACAACAATTATTTTCTTCTTTTCCCTAGTTGTCCAGAAAGTGCAATGAGGGTTTGGGCTAGCTATCCTATGCTTTAGCACACCCTTCCTGCTTACCTTGCCCAGATCAAAACAGAAAAGGAGTAACCGACTTCTGTTGTTTTTTTTTTTCGTTTCTATTTCAGTTCTGCTTTTTTCTGTTTATGTTTAATTCTGATTCAAACAAAACTCGAACTTTAGCGTAAAGAGCGAGGTATTGACTAGGGGGCAAACTCCCTAATATACGTAATAAAAACATGCGAATATAGAAGTTTGTTACGTAAGTTAATTCGTAAGTTACGTCAGAACAAAAACAGTAACATGTTATAACTCATCTGTTAAATTCACCCAAAAAAAATCTCTTCAACACGTGTCTCCTTAAAACCCCGTAGATGTTCAGCGAGTGAGAGAGGCTTTTTTCATGCTGCCAAACCCGTGCCTCTTGATCTCGTGAAATATTTCCTATCAGTTTTGTCACCACATCATCTATGCCTCATCCTTTATTCCATCTCCATAGTCTTTCAATGTCTTCCATACCTGGTACGGCCAAGAACTTCGAGACTTAATTTGCCACGCTTGGTAATCTTTGCATTACATTCATAGTGCATACTCAACATAATCATATTCAGTAGTCAACAACTTCTTAGCCAAAAAATCTCCTAAATATCCTCTGACTTCTCAACTATAAATGCTGCTGTTTATACCGAGCCATCGTACACATAATTATACTTCGTGTTTGCTGAGAAGAAGAGCAACGAGAATAAATAGTAAACTATTCTGCTGAGCACCTTGAAAGGAAATTATTTTTGCTCTTGGGGGGGGGGGGAGACGGCTGTCCCCAGGTGCAGCCTCTAAAGGGGCTCAGTTTGGTGCCCCACCAAACTGAGTTTTTGTTTACTTATATTGTGGCAGTGATGGAGGGGGGGGGCGTGTATTTTCCCTGGGCACCGAAAACCCTAGCTACGCCTCTGCAGCCAGTAGTTCCCCTGAAATTATTGTTGCTCTCTTCCAAATTATGACAAATATCAGATAAGCCTAGTAGTTTTGATTGCAATATATTCCTTGTAACTAAAAGCTACCGGAATTTTTAATGTTTATTTCTCTAGATTTTATGAATGAGGCTGCTTGACTGTGGATTACAGAGCCGTATCCAGGATTTTTGTTCAGGGGGGGTTTTACTAATTTTTGACTTTTGGGGGGGGGTTTACTAATTTTTGACTCAGTTTTCGACTAATTTTACTGATTTTTACCTAGTTTTTACTAATTTTCGTCTTATTTTCGAGTCGGTCAAAAATTTCGGGGGGGGGGGGTTCAAACCGGGTAACCCTCCCCCCTGGATACGGCCTTGGTTGATTACTATTTATTTATTTTCGGATTTTGACGTACTTAACGTATCGTATTTTAACGTATTTTGAACCTCCAGATAATAAGCCCTACTTTCTTTGAAAAAAAAGCTGCTAGAAATAAATCCTGAACTTTTCAGTGGATGAAATTGTTTTTTGTCTTTTTTCACTTAAATTCAAAAAAAAAAGATGTTCCTGGATTACTCTTATTACCTATTAGAATAAAATATCTATTATTGTTCTTCTGTTTGTCGACAGTCCATTATGCAAATTTTTATCTGGTCGTTTTTAAAGGATGTTATAACGATGTAATTAAGTTTTTAAAGGATGTAATTAATTTATTCGTAAAATTTTTGTGAGAAAATCTTAAAAATTAAAAGCCGAGATTAAAGGATTTAATTTTTTTTAAATCAGCTTCCTCATAATCTTGCTCCATAAATTGATTAATTACAGATTTATATTCTACAATTACAGATTTATATTCTAGTGACTTTGATGTATGGAAAATACATAAAACTTTTCCTCCTTAGGAAAAGTTCAATCTTAGCCTCCCTTGAAAAGGGGGCTTTTTAAACTTTTTAAAAATGCTATTCAGCATATTTTTGATGGATGACAAAAATGCTTTCTGACATACGCTTTGAGATTAAGCCCAAGCTTACCCCTGCTTTATTAATGGCTTTTGAGAAAGTTAAAATGGAAAACGGAAATCGTACTGTGTTTTAGTTTGACTATGAATTATTGTTCCTTTCCTCAAAAAAGATGCAGCTTTTAAATTGAAATTTAAAAACTTCTTAAGCTGAAGCTTAACAACCTACAGAAACAAATTTTACTATCATTTCTATTCAATTCCAGCTTTGAAAACCAGGGAGAGACAATATGTCCCCCATAATTCACATACCCTAATTACTTACTTTTCATAAAAAAATTATGTCGCAATAATTTTTGCTTCGAGCAATGTTAAGCGAAAGACTAGTTACGTTAAAAGAAAAAGAATCTTTATGAATTATCTGTGACAGCACAATTTCAGATTGACTCTTTATAATTAATAATTATAATTACTAATTACCAAGAATATTGTCAGCTTAGGCAAGGTAGGATGTATCTAAAGCAGTGTCAGTTCAGGCCTCTTTTGCTCCCGGAGCAAAATCTCCATTAGCCCTCCGCACCTGTCTCCCAAAAATTTTAAATCTAAAAACTAATTTATTATCAGATTTTCATTTGTTCACTTTTCTTAAAAAGAAGTAATTTAGCCTCTGCAAAATTATTAATCATCTTTTACTAATCATCTCCTTAGGAATGGTGATGAAGAAATGGGAAAAATGAAAATTTCGGCTTATACTTACTGCCAACTGCGCCCTCTACTTTATTTTAATAAAAACAAAAATTCAAAATTACAAAATGATTATAGACACTAGCTTATTTCATTTGAAATTTACGCTCTTAAAATGTCTGCGCACGGGGCGAGTGCTCCCCCCCCCCTCCAAAAAATGTCTGCATTTAAGCTGATAAAGCGAATAAAAGAAGCATTGTAAAGAGTTTTAGAGCTACCAAAGGTATCAGTTGTAAAATTATCAGTTGTAATAATTCGTTTGTTATCAATAATTGAATACACTGATTACATTTGGTAAAACTACAGTTAATATGTATTCATTTGCCAAATTAAATCCCGTTTCGACTGGAAAAGCCTCTGGAGAAGCGATTCTAAGGGGAACAAAAGAATTGTTCCAGCATTTACGTAAATGGTAGTGTTTTTATGCTAATATTTGAAGTATAAGGTTGTCACTTAATATTGTCTCAGAATGTATTGTGTTTTTTGTGTTTGACCGTTTTGTAGTTGTAATATGTTGATTTGTCACAGTGCTTTGGAAATCATAATTCCAAAAATTATCGCGGAAATAAAAGTCGAAAGGCTTTTTATTATGTACCAGACAAAATATGGTGAATTGCAGGTTTATTCCCATAGTGAATGGCTTCAGTTATGTAATGTTCAATGGTTTTTATTCTATACTGTTCTATACTATTCTTTCTGCTACTGTCTACTTCCTGTTAATTTTCTTTCTATACTTTTCTTTGAGTTCCATACCTCTGACTGAATTTGACAAAAAAAGGGCGTGGGAAATTTTTATTTAATTTATTGGTTAAATCTGGAAAAATTAGGAAATTTTCAAGCAGTTCGTGGTAACGAACTGTAAGTAAGGAGCGACCCGGCTCAATAGTAACCGAAACTCTAAAAAATGTAATTTTGATACCAATAGATACATCAAAAGAATCAGATTTTAATTCTGATTTCAAATATATCAGTTTCATCAAGAAAAGGGGGAAACACCCCCTAAAAGTTATAGAACGTTAATGAAAATCACACCATCATATTCAGCGTATCAGAGAAACCTACTGTAGAGGTTTCAAGCTCCTATCTGCAAAAATGTGGAATTTTGTATTTTTTGCCAGAAGAAAGATCACGGATGCGTGTTTATTTGTTTTTGTTTGTTTGTTTTTTCCCAGGTCCTAGAATATCGTGGGAGGGCGCGTTCGAACAGAAATTAAAAGTTGTAGTGCTCTTTTTTAAGTGACCAAAAAAATGGAGGGCAACTAGGCCCCCTCCCACGCTCATTTTTTTCCCAAAGTCACCCGATCAAAATTTTGAGATAGGCATTTTGTTCAGCATGGTCGAAAATATTATAAATATATCTTTTAGGATGACTTAATCCCCCAAAGCCCCTGGAGGGAGGGCTAAAAGTTATGAACTTTACCCAATGTTTACATATAGTATTGGTTATTGGGAAGTATAGGCGTTTTCGGGGGGGGATTTTTTTCTGGTAGTGGGGGGTCGGAAGTTATGCGGGAGGATCTTTCCATGGAGGAAGTTTTCACTGGGGGAAGGGACATTGCTATGAAGGGGGCAGCGGATTTCCCAGTATTATTTAAATATGATCAGAAATTAAATAAAAAAACAACAAGTTTTTCAACTGAAAGTAAGGAGCAACATCAAAACTTAAAACGAACAGAAATTATTACGTATATGACTGGGTTCGCCCCCTAGTCAATATCTTGCTCTTTAAGCCAAAGATTTATTTGTACTTTCATAAGAGCTATTTATTCTAATTAACGGCCTTTGTGGTTAAGGGGTCATTTTTAAAGAATTGGAACAAAATTCGAACTTTAGCGCAAAGAGCGAGGTATTAACTAGGGGGCGAACCCCCTAATATACGTATCAAAAATACAGGAATATTGAAGTTCGTTACGTAAGTTAATTCGTAAGTTACGTATATTTACTACTAATAAAAACAAAAATAATATGTTCGTAAATAAAATTTAATAACTTTCGAGAAAGCCATTTAACCAAATAAAAGTAAAATTAATATGCAAATTTGTTTTATAATTATTCATGTACGGTGAGCCAAAATCAAAACCTGCATTAATTTTTATTAATTTTTATTCTATAAATCCTAATTTAACGATTAAAATTCCCTGTGTATTTGGTTTATCCGACTCTTTCTGCAATTAAATAAAAAAAAACAAGTTTTTTTTAACTGAAAGTAAGGAGCAACATTAAAACTTAAAACGAACAGAAATTATTTCGTATAGGAAAGGGGCTGTCCCCTCCTCAGCGCCTCGCTCTTTACGCTAAAGTTTTTATTGTTTAAAAAAAATAAAGTTTTAAGACAAACTCAAACTTTAGCGTAATGAGATGGGCGCTGAGGAGGAGACAGCCCCTTTCATATACGGAATAATTTCTGTTCGTTTTAAGTTTTAATGTTGCTCCTTACTTTCAGTCAAAAATCTTGTTTTTTTTTATTTAATTGCAGAAAGAGTCGGACAAACCAAATACACAGGGAATTTTAATTGTTAAATTAGGATTTATAGAATAAAAATTAATTTGGTGGAAGTGAATAGAAAATTGATCGCCAAAGTCTCAGGCGGGTAACCGAGTTTTAGAATTGACACTATCACCGGCACACACCCCGCAAGTGAATGGGCCAACCCTTTTTTTCTTCTTTTTTTTTCTTATTTAATCTATATTTTCATACTGTTTAAGTTTACGGCGGGAGTAGCTATGACTCGGCGGGAATAACTCAAATACTTGTGTATTTGCTTTTGGAGATGCACGCCCGCCTATAATCAAGGGCAGGCAACCCAATTTACTAAGCTCAGACAGTTACAGAAACAAAGAATTAGTTACAAATTGGTTGACCGACAAGTCTCCTGGACTCGCAGTTGAACAAGCGTGAAAAAAGAAGTAGTGATCAGTCATGAACAGTGTCGTGAACAATGAAAAAGCGCTCTTAATTTTTGTCTTATGTGCTTTCTAATAACAATTCTTCTTCTTTTTTTTAGAACAAGGCGTTACCGGCCGCTATATAATAGGGACTATGCTTGGAGTCCAAGGAGGTAGACAATTAAAATTGCTCTCTAGTCATGAATTTCTCAAATTGGAAGTTTTTATGTTTTAATATTGTTTGAATCTACTGTACCCTTTTGGTAATAGGGCAGCTTCATATTGTTTTTGGTAGCTCTTTCACCGTATTACGTTTTAATTTCTGTTCTACTAAAACATTAACAGTGCTTTTATTTCTTTCAATTACTATGAAATGTTACCGAGAAACATTAGTAAATACTAAAACCTCTCCTATCGATGCTTTTTTTTACTGTTTCTTTATTGCCCAAGAGAAATTTCAGTAACTTTTCCCGTATTTTACTTTTTTATTTCAAGAGATAATGCCCCCCCCCCTTTTTTATGGATGCTGCTAGATCACTAAAATACTATTCTTTAACGATTCCTTGTGCAGCCAAATAGGAAGTTTCTTTCCTGTTTTTAAGTGATAAAATGGTTGAATACACGTGAATTGCACTTGCCGAGTTCGTTTGAAAATAATTGCCGTGTTGGCCAGTTCCGGAAAACTAATATTTTCAAGCTGATTTTTTTCACTTCCAGTTTTTAAAATATAGTTGCCATGTTCAACAATAGCAAGTAATTATTTTTATATTTTGATGCCAATGGAGAAAAAAATAATCAATTTTAATGCTCAAATTGAATATTATAAGCAAATACAATATAAGACCATTATAGCAAATTTTAATGTTCCTAAGTTGATTTTTTTTTTTCACTTCCAATTTTTGAGCCACATGTGGCATGCTCGAGAACAGCCAGTAGTCATACTTTTAGTATATTGAAGTGTTCAAGAGACATATGCAATAAAAGCTGATTTGGTGGTAGCTAGTACTTCCATGAAGCCAGGTATCATATCTAATTGAGATACGTTTTTATTAATTCTTTTCAGTAATTCCTAATCCTAGTTTGGATTTTCAAGTAAGAAATAAGGTTGTTTGTCCTCTTTAGCAAAAAAAGAAAATGTAATTCCAAAAAAAAATAATTAAGCCTTTGGTTTTGAGAAATACAATGAAGCCATTTACCACTGGATGTAATCTTTTCATTCATCAATTTTGGGTCGTTTATAAGTGAGGTAGTGCTAATACTACTACTAACAACTCATCGGAGTACCATGCCGCCGGAGGCCAACACAGCTACGCCCGCTCTTCCTCCATCCCAATCTGTTAAAAGCTTCCGTCTTTACACCTTCCCAGGAAATTCCCATTTCCTCTAGATCTTTCCTTACGGCATCCTTCCACCCCAATAGAGGACGACGGCTTTCCACTTGGTCCTATAGGTACATGTAACACCTCACTATATGTAAGGTACGGGTATTATATTCGAGAAGGAGTATTTTTGGGGTGAACCCTTGCCTTTGATTTTCAGGAATAAGGTCGGGTGCATCCATGGCCTTTTTTAGCTTATTAAAACTAAAGAGCAGCAAAATTTGACAAACTTCCTTTACGCTAAGCACGCATGTGTAGTTACCACTGGATAATTAGAATCAGTATCAAATGTTCTACTGAAAATTTCATATATAACCACATCACTCCTACTTACTAATTGTACAACAAGAAACATATAGTAATTTGTATTTGAAGCTGGTTCATACCACAAGGAAGTTTTAGGGGTAGAAAGGGATTGGGGTGAGATTATGACTTTTACTTGTAGGAAATATAGTTTTTTGGAAGGGCAGACATTGTCAACAAAATATCTTCCTCCCTCGGGGAACATCACCTTTCTAATACTCATTATCTCTTAAATATCAATTTTGCAAACTAATATTCCCCTGTTTAGAAGGAGCATATTTTGATTAATTCTGTTCATTAAAGGCATTTTCGAAATGCTGCTGTGAAAATGTGATATTTGGCTTGTGATGCTAAACCAATCTGAAGGGGTAGGGCCTTATACTCGTAGACGCTTCATTTTTAAACCATCCATGCGGGTGTCCTTTCTGAAAGCTTTTGCTGCTTTAATTTAAAAGGGTCAAGCAGTCAAAAGGGGCTCTCATTCCTGCTGATTTAAGGCATTTTTAAATGTTTCATTTTGACGAGTGTCTAGCAGTCAAGCGAGGATCTAATTCCTGCTCTTTTAGGGTATTTCCAAAATGCTGCTGTGGAAATGTGATAATCAGAATCTGATTTTAGACCCAATCTCAGGTGGATAGGCTTCCGTAAAATTTAACTAGCAATTTAACCCTGGCCTAGACCTTTCTTAGTATCGACAGGGAAGGTTTGAAATTTGTCACTTCTCAGTTTCAAAGGGGGGTTTAAACGGAAAAAAAATCACAAATTGTATGCCTTTCTTTTTCAGAAGAACAGTTTTCAATTTCCAGGTTTAATTTGGTTGTGAATCCTCAGTGAGTTTTGGGCTAAATGTCCATTTAGTTTTAATGTTTTTGTTAGTTTTAGTTGAATTTATCTTTTGGTTAACAGCCTCTTCTTTAAGCTATAGAATGCTTTTAGTTTCTGTGCATTTTATATCTTACTTGAAACAAGTAACTCAAGTTGAACTAATCGTTTTTGTTTCGTCCTTGTCTTCTCATTTGTGTCTCATTTCTTTTTATCTCGCTATTTTTATGAGCGCTGTCAGCCTAGAGTGTAAAGCTTAATATAGTCTTTTTTTCTTCTAAAACTCAATTGAAGTCACAATGCTGCTGTCCTGTTTATTCATTGGCTTCTGCCAAATGTTGATGGATTTTTAGCCCTTTGAAAATCACAATAAAAATATTAAATGATTGGAAAAAAAAGTTTTTGGTAATGAGTCCGAATCTGAAAGCGTTTATGGAATCAGTTTAACGAAAAAAAAAGTAAAAAAAAAAAATAACCTGGGCTCTGCCAAGTTTTTAACTCCTAGTCATTTTGCGTATTTATTGGGTGACAGGGAAAGAGCTTATTTTTAAAATCGACTTTTTTTTCTAGTATTTTTATTCTGTTATCTAGTCGTTTTTCTAGTAGATTGCTATCTGAAAATTTTGTCTAAAACGCAGGGCTGTTAATGCGTTGTTTTGAACTTACCCTTATTTCTTTCTTGTCTTTTAAGCTATATTTGCCCCATTTAGCACGCGGTTTGTTAGCTATTATTCACATTTACGCTCACTTGAACTGGGAAGGACGGGCACTAATTTTCATGCAACATCTTGATTTCGTTGGGGTATACATTTGAGGTTTTGTAGAAGAGCGAATAAAAAATAGTCTTCGGAAATTTTAATCTTCTGGTTTATACACCACATGCAAGGCCGTATCTAGGGGAGAGGTGGGGTTAGGGTGTTGCCCCCCCCCCACGCCGAAATGTCTGTCCGACTCGTAGAAAAACGTAACAGAAATGAATATAAACAAATTTTGATGCGTTTTTCAAAAAAAAAAAAAATTGTAAACCCCCCCCCCCCCACCCCGGAAAATAATTGTACCCCCCTCTCTCGAAAAAAATCCTGGGTACTGCCCTGTCCACATGTATTAATTTATGCACTATAATCAAAACCAAGAAACATATTATAAAGTCTTTTTACTATTTGTTTTATGGACTTAGTTGAATTCAAGACTGACCAGTTAATATATCAAAGGCGTGCTCATTGCCATATCTAGGGGGATTAGAGGATCTGATCCTCCCTACCCACCTTATATGTTTGTTTTTTTTTTACAAAAAAAATGCATATTCGATACGCTTTTAAAGTTTTTTTTTTGTAACCCATAATTAACTTGGATAACTCTGTAACTTGGATAATTAATGGAATGAAGTTCATAATGGGCCAGTAAGACCAGTGCAGGGTTTAGTTAATATTTTGCCAACTACGTAAATAAGTGTTGAAAATTCGATCTTCAACTTGCGCTTTTTAGCTATTGGTATGCTACATATTTTTGCCAGTAATATGATTTTGATTATTGGTATCCCAATTGGTTAATTAGTTAATTCACCAGTGGAGGGAGCCTTTACGCAAGTACTTCCATTTCAGTAGATCTAATTAAAACACAGCTATGTTGGACTTTCAAATTATTACAATAGGGCCATTTTTTGGTTTGAGAATATTTATTGAATCTAAGATTATACTGAAATTCTGATTCCGAAATTGATTGGTTATTTTCGACTAAATTGGAGAGCAGAGTTGATCTGTTACTAACCCTAGATTGACTTACATAATCTTATCGGGATGTTTTCAAAGTTAATCTCCCCATTTTAAAGGAAAGGGGGGCGTTGCCTGTAAAAAATAGCCATTTGTGTGATACTTAAGCATCCTTTTCTGCCTTTTATGAGGCTTTTATGCAAGTTCTGACTATTCATCGCTCTGTTTCCTCTCGAACGCCTTTCATTACAGAATCAAAATGCTTCAGCAATTTACAAGGAAAACTAATGTTTTAAATTAGAATTGGCTTGTTTTTTTTTTTTTTTTGAGGAAAGGCACCATTTAAATGTGGATACCTGAACAACATTTAACCCATAGGTATTAAATGAAGCTTAAACAAAAGTATTTACCAAGACAGACAGAGGCGAATTCAAGAGATGGTTTTAGGGGCACATGTCACCCACAGAAGTTCTATTAATTACATGGATGGGGGGAGGGGAGTGGTGAAAGCCCAAGTTTTATTGATGCATCATATGCATTAATTCTGTATCCGCCCTGAAGACAGATTGCTTTCTTGTAAGCTTGTATTGAAGATATTCTAATGTTATACCAAACCATATGGTGTGTTTATAAAGTAGGATTAATTGCCATGGGGAGGATCTCGATTTTTATTTTCAATTTTAAAGGGTTTCTTAGCCTCACCTCTCCTCCCGAAGCTACTGTTAGCTATGGAACCTTGAACTGTATTTTAGCATATTTGGTCCTGTTCCCAGTTATTTATCTAGTCATGTAGTCCTTGAAATGTAGTTTTTCCCTTTTGTTTATTTAATTTATTTCGAAGAGTATAACTCGTTATAGATCTTATAATATCCCTTGTGAAATATATTGGGTTGTGCAAAACACTTTTTGAATTTGATACCCGGAAATGTTTTTCGTGGAAAAAGGAGTGTCTTTTTGTGTTCTAATCTCTGTTATTTTGAGGAACCTCATTATTTGGTTATGTCCTTTTTTGCCACGTATAGTAAATATATTGATTTGCAATAAATTATTTGCTTCATCGTCTAATTTTTTTGTTATTGAATTTCTTAGTTGTCCTTTTGTATAATAAGCAAATTTCGCCATCCATTGACAAGTGACTGATGATAAATCCCTCGACATTCATTCTCTGTGAGCTGACGGAAGACATATTCGCAGTCAAATTCAGCTAAATTCTGAAATTAATTAGGGTCAGTACTGAATTTAAATTTGTTTGAACTTTTTGAAACTTTTTTTTAAAGGGGAGATAGGGGAACATTTTTGGCTGTACTGTACAGTGTCTGAACAATGAAAAAACGACAGAAAAAAGTAAATAATGACATAGACAACACTGCTTTTCCATCCTACAAAATATAATACGATATTGAGAGATCTTTTGAAGACATTCATATGATTTATTCGCTGTCTTAAGAAACTTTTCCAGTAGGCCTGTGTCCTGATATTTTGTATAAAGAAGAAAATCTAGCAAAGAAACAATAATAGAATCTAAACTGAAAACAATAACAATAGAAAATAGAAAACAATAATAGAACATAGAACAATAGAAAATAGAAAACAATAATAGAATCTCAAAAACTATAATAATTGAAACATTCACACAGGGTGTATGAACCTGTGTAATAAACTAACGCTAAAATACTAATGTAGTATTTTACTGAAATTTATGTAAATGTTAATACATTTTAAAATGCCAAAATAAGTTACTAAAATGTATGCATGGTATGCTGATACCCATTTGAACTATGTCTGGTCAGTGTATTAGCTTCCGATTCGTTTTAACCAATAACTTGTCCTTGATTGATGTAAGTTCCGCCCAACAATGCTTACATCAAATCATGATGCCGCATTTATGTTTCAACTAAGCCCCAAAGTATAAATTTGCTATTAGTAAATTTGAAAGGATGTATTAACCCCATTGAAAGTAAACCCTCATATATTAAATTTAAGACGTGTAATAGACTGTTTTGACTTGTGAATATGACGCACATTTCCTCGAACTAGAAGCGGTCTATCCCTAAATATGTGGCAAATTCTTTACATCCCTCGCTCAGTGTGCTACAAAACAATAGAATCAAATCTATTTTCTGTGCTAAAAACTGTACATAGGCTAGTCGGAAGCAATAGCCAGGTGACAACTGCTTCATGTGTCTGTCTAAGAATGAAAAATAAAATTTTCTTATATTAATTTTGTCCAAGATGAGCTCGTGGAATGGGGAAACAATTGAGGTGTTTGATTTTTTTGAGATGATATGAAAGAAGGATTGCCTCTGACCCTTGGGATGCCATTTCGATCTGTTAGTCTAGGAGTAGAACCCGGCGCCGCGCCGGCGGATCGGCCGAACGCCACCAGCGAGAGACCCGGTTGACCGCCGCTGAAGTGTTGCTACGGCACCGGCGCGCCTCAGGTGCTCCGGCAGAGGTGGTGGCGTTCGGCTGACTTTGAATATATTTTGCGGCAAATCTTTATTGCGTCAACGGCGGAGCTTTTCTTTCTCTTGTGGTTTAGTATTTCAATTTTCCTGATTAGAAATCAAGCAGGGCTTGCACTATCCCCAAATTTTCGGGTATTTCCCCGAAAATATATGCGTCACCCCGAAAAAAAATTTGATTCCCGAATCCCCAAAAATCACCCAATCACGGTGCCACCCCTAACGATTTATCACCAGTGACTTTCCCTGCCAAATATTACTTTGCATACCATAATTCTTCACTACTCTCTTGTTCGTTAATTTTCGTCTCTTTTGTTACTTTGCATAAAAACCAGACAGATACAATTGCAATATACACAGTTCTTCATATGTTGACAAAAAAAGTATCGTCTTTATGAAATGAGATTAAATCATTCGGAATGCTGTTTGCCAATTACTTTTTTTTACATCATTTGTAGTCAAGAACTTTACTTTTAAGTTGAATAGAACGCATTCACTACTATACAGCTTCAGTTGGATTTTGAAATTAATAGTCGACAGATTGTTTCTGCAGCTGAATCGTAAGTTTGCAGAATTTTGTTTTCTTTTGCTGTTATTAGATAAGATTTTCTTAATGTTTAATGCACAATTGTTGAACGCCTGATAGATTAAAGAAAATACAATCTTCTTTCTGAAAATTCCCCCCCCAAAAAAAAAAACCTTCTATTGAGACAAAATTTAGCTATATACTAAGCTATGTACAAGGTTGGGGAGTTAAAGGTTAATAAGCTGTTTAACGGTATTTCGCGTGTTTGTTTGAACCATATAGTGACCTAGTTAATTGTTAAGTAAATTATTATTTTAATGTAAAGCTGAGAACGTATCCTATCAAGGTGGTATCCAGAAGGGGGGGGGGGTAGGAAGGTATTACATTTAAATGATAATATCTCGAGTTTTTTTTTATTGAAAGCAGGGATGCCAAAAAGTTAATTACTTTTTTTTTAATTTAAAGCAGAGACGGTATCCTATCATGGTGGTATCCAGAGGGAGGGGGGTAGGGAGCTATCATTTAAATCATAATACCTCGTTTTTTTTTAAAGCAGGGACGCCAATAAGTTAAGCAGAGACGGTATCCTATCAAGATGGTATCCAGAGGGGGGCATAGGGAGTTGTTATATTTAAGTGATAGTACCTTTATTTTTTTTTATTGAAAGCAGGGATGCCAAAAAGTTTTTTTTTTTTT
>JAQQPU010000159.1:28883-46724 GCA_029168905.1 Artemia sp. Kazakhstan ARC1039 | reverse complement strand
CCTCTTAATCACAATCAGTTGATCAGTTGAAAAACTTGTTTTTTTTTTATTTAATTCCTGATCTTTTTCTTTAATAATGCTGGGAAATCCGGCGCCCCCTTCATAGCAATGTCCCTTCCCCCATGAAAACTTCCTTCATGGAAAGATCCTTCCATATAGCCCCCGACCCTCTCCTTCCCCCACCTACCAGAAAAAATCTCCTCTGAAAAAGTCTGTATACTTCCCAATAACCAATACTAGGCTATATGTTAACATTGAGTAAAGTTCATAACTTTCAGCCCTCCCCCTGGGGACTTTGGGGGATCAAGTCATCCTAAAAGACATTTTTATCATATTTTCGACCATGCTGAACAAAATGGCTATCTCAAAATTTTGATCGGGTGACTTTGGGAAAAAAATGAGCGTGGGAGGGGGCCTAGTTGCCCTCCATTTTTTTGGTCACTTAAAAAGGGCACTAGAACTTTTAATTCCCGTTCCAATGAGCCCTCCCACGATATTCTAGGACCACTGGGTCGATACGATCACCCCTGGGAAAAAAAAAACAAACAAACAAATAAACACGCATCCGTGATCTTTCTTCTGGCAAAAAATGGAAAATTCCACATTTTTGTAGATAGGAGCTTGAAACCTCTACAGTAGGGTTCTCTGATACGCTGAATATGATGGTGTGATTTTCATTAAGGTTCTATAACTTTTAGGGGGTCTTTCCCCCTTTTTTCGAAAATCAGCCAAATTTTCTCAGGCACGTAACTTTTGATGGGTAAGATTAAACTTAATGAAACTTATATATTTGAAATCAGAATTAAAATCTGTTTCTTTTGATGTATCTATTGGTATCAAAATCCCGTTTTTTAGAGTTTCGGTTACCATTGAGCCGGGTCGCTCCTTACTTACAGTTCGTTACCACGAACTGTTTGATTCGATGGTTAGAAAAACCTTGATTAGAAAAAATCCTTTCGGAGTTCTGTCAAAATTAAAATATTTGACATGCTATTTATTTATTTATTTGCATAATCTGGGAAGACCACTTATTATTTGTCAACAAAACAAAAAGAGATAATAAAAATGCCAAATGGTTGCAGCAATTTGTTACTGTCATTAGACCAGTGTGACGGCGACGGCTATTTACAATCTCAAAGGAGAAATTATTAGTTTAATCAAAGGTCGTCTGTTCTAGTGGCGTCAGTTGGGAGGGGGGCTGTGTCCCTCCTAGATATTTTTTATTTTCCCCTGGATTTTGAAAAATACCTTGTTTGGGGGTATTTTCATTGAAAAAATCTCTTTTTGGTATTATCGTTAAAAAAAACAATTTGCGCCCTGTAGATATTTGAAAAATGCACTTGCCCCCATCCCTTAATTCTTGTGAATTAACACCCCTGATCTGTTCTCAGAGCTTCTGAGCCAGAATCCGGTAGATAGGTTGAACTGTCAGTTAATTAAAATCTGGAATTTAAAATAAATACAACATTTTATTCCTCCTGTCGTCATTAGGATCTCATTTATATATATTTGAAGTCACTCTTTTCCCTTTTTTTGCTTATCTAACAGTTCCGGATAACAAGCTGTAAGCAAAGAGAGACCTGTGCTAATACCAGCCAACAATCTAGAATCAGGGTTTTAAATAAATTATACACCGATCAAAAGAATTAGCCTCTAATGGTAATTCTAATTATTTAAAATTCATTAACTTTAAAGCTACCTATCAAAATGAATCTGAGAAATTTAACCTGATTTTTGGAAAAGAGCAAAATACCCCAAAAACATAGGTGGACTCGATGAAAATTATGCCTAAGAATTCAGCATATGAATTCGCATAACTCCACTGCAGAGGTTTCAACCCACTATCCACAAAAACGCACAATTTTACATTTTTCTTCTTTTAGACAAATGCTTGTTTAATTATGATGTTGGCATTCTCAGGTCAAATTTTGCAATCGGTAAAATAAAGCTCTTTGCTATAAAACTTTGGCGTGAAGATCGGAAGGTTAAGTATGGAGCAGCCCCCCTCTCATCTACGGAACTATCTCCGTTTGTTTCAATGTCCCTTTTGCATTTCTTTTGATTTATTTTTCAAATAAATTTTTTTTAGATAGTACTTTTTCGACGTCAAATTATATTTTAGAATGGGCTTTATTGCTTTGGACTGATTGGCTTTATTCTAAAAAAAAAACAAAAGTCTACCAAGGTCTTGTGTAGCAATGGGTGGTAAAGTTGGACTAGATTCAGCAAGATTGTAGATTCAGTAAAACTAGATTCGGTGAAAAAGGATTTAGCATATTTTCCTCTAATTTGTTTATCTGTACAACTTTTATTTATAAAAAAAAATTCGTCACAACTTTGCAAAATGAATTCAGCACATTTTCTCTAACATCCAGGGATTTTTTTTCACCGTTCATTGTTCGCGCCAAATTTTGAAAAAAAACGGTCGATTTAATACTGTCCTTAAGATAAGCCTCTTGAATTATACTCGAGAAAGAAAAATGTAGGAAAGAAGAGGAAAGGTGATTTTGTATTTTAGAGTGAGCACCATTCAAGGCTAGATTGATGAAAATGCAGTAAGTGGAAAGCGTAACACGCACAAAAATTTATGGTGTGTGGTCTATTTTTCCATTGGTACGAAAAAGAAAATATGATAAGACAGTGGAGCTATCAAGTGAACATGTCAGATAATTTTAGCTAATTTTGCCAACCTCGAATGTCCCAAAATATTCCAGAAATGTTCATGAAGAAGTCAAACTAAAGTTAATCGAAAATTTTCTTGACCCAGAAATGAAGTTTAAAAACCTGATTGGTTGATCAAGGGTATTTTTTAAGGTTGAAAGCAGGATAAGCCCTAGGATCAATTTCTTTTTATAAGGAATGTCTCTGGTTTTGGTACTTGTTTAGAATCCAGTAAACATGCGAGAAAGACCGCATCGACTTCTCAGTGATGTTTCAGAGGCACGGCTCCAATTTTTTATTATTTATTGATTAAAAAAAACTTTTTCAACAAAATCAGTTTTTCAAAGAAAAGTAAAGAACTCCATTAAACCAAAAATGAGCAAAACTGAAACCCAGAACGAACAGAAATTACAATAAATAACCGAGTCAAACTCAAAACGAACAGAAATTACCATGAGTTGGGCTCAAAACCCCCTATGCCTTCCCAAGGCCAGAATATAATTTGCACTTTACTTAAAAAATATAAATGTTTTTCTTTTATAACTTTAATAAGTCAAATAATATCAACATTTTGATCAATAGATATCAGTATATGTATATTCAACTGACAATGCACATTCATTTGCATTTTTTTTAGTAAAGTGCAAATTATGTTCTGGCCTTGGGAAGACATAGGGGTTTTGAGCCCTACTCATGTTAATTTCTGCTCGTTTTGAGTTTGACTAGGTTATTTATTGTAATATCTGTCCGTTTTGGGTTTCATTTATTTATCGATGCTGATTTGTGGTAGTTTCACGCTTGGTAGATTATTTGATTTTATTTTTGCTCATTTTTTGTTTAATGCAGTTCTTTACTTTTCTTTGAAAAACGTATTTTGTGGATAAAGTTTTTTTTTAAATTATTTTCTGTTCGTTTTATATTGACATAGTATTTCCAGGGAAAAAGAAAATAATTCTTTAAATCTTTTCGTTTTTAAGACTTTATAGTTTTGCCTGCTATTTGTATGTTCGAGAAAAATTTTCAGCAATTTTTAACAACATACACCCTTTTAAAAATCTGGTCACAAATTGTAGTGTTTAATTTAGTTTCATACCTCCTCTAGTTGATCTGAAATAGAAAACTTGTCACCATTTGCAAAAAAATCTGTTTACTTTCTTTCATAGCTAGGATACACTTACGCTATTTTGGTTTGGTTGAATTTTAAGAGCAGAAGTAGCCCCGAAATTTTGAACATAATACCCTCAGTCGTTCTTGGAATACTGCTGAGATGCCTTATTGGGAATTAGCATTAACACAGTGCAATTTGATTTAATTTTAAAACAACATTTAGTTTTTAAACATAATGGGCAAATGGGAGGGTGGGCGTGGGAGGGGGACTAGTTGCCCTCCAATCACTTTCGAATATTAAAAAGGGCACTAGCCCTTTCTATTTTCAATCGAATGAGCCCTTTTCGAAGTTCCTAAGACAACTCCTTCGATACAAAGTGCCCTGGTCTAAAAAAAAAATAATACATTGTACCCACATCGATCTTTACTATAAAAATGTCAAGCCTTCCAATCACTTTCGACTATCAAAAAGGGCACTAGCCCTTTCAATTTCCAATCGAATGTGCCCTTTTTGAGTTTTGACGACAACGCTTTCTATAAAATACCTTATATGCCCCCAGGGCATGACTTACAACCCTTGGCCTGAGGGCTGGGGGGGGGTTGTCATCCTCAAAGACCTAACTTCCAGAACTTTCAACTACGTTGAAGAAAATCGCTATCTCGAAATTTTGATTGGATGTGTTTGGGGAAATGGTGGGTGTGAGAGGGGTGTTAGTTATCTTCCAATAACATCCGACTATGAAAAAGGGCACAAGATATACTAAGTTCCAATTGAATGAGCCCTTTTTGAAGTTTTTACACCATCACTATCTATAAAAACCTTATATGCCCCCAGGGCATAACTTACAACCCTTGCCCTGGGAACTGTGGTGGGAGTGTCATCCTCAAAAACATAATTTCCAGACTTTTTAACTGCGTCGAACAGAATTGCTATCTCAAAATTTTGATTGGATGTGTTTGGGGAAATGGTGGGTTTGAGAGGGGTGTTAGTTATCTTCCAATGTCTTTCGACTATTAAAAAGGGCATTAGCTTTTCTAATTTCTAATCGAATGAACCCTTTTTCAAGTTTCTACAACATCACTATCTATAAAAACCTTATGCCCCCAGGGCATAACTTACAACCCTTGCCCCGACGGCCTTGTTTGAGGTGTTTGAGGATATCATCCTCAAACACCTAATTTCTAAAACTGTTAACTACGTTGAACAAAATGGCTATCTAAAAATTTTGATTGGATGTGTTTGAGGAAAAGGTGGGTGTGAGAGGGGGTTTGTTGCCCCCAAATCACTTTCGACTATTAAAAAGTGCACTAGCCCTTTCAATATCCAATCAAATGAGCCCTTTTTCAAGTTTTTATGACAAAGCTTTCAACAAAAACCTTATATGCCCCCAGGGCATAGCTTACAACCCTTACCCTGAGGGCTATGGGGGGAGTGTCATCCTTTTAAATATAATTTCCGTACTTTTCAACTACTATGAACAAAATGCCTACATCAAAATTTTGATTGGATGTGTTTGAATAAATGGTGGGCGTGGAAGGGGTGTTAGTTGCCTTCCAATCACTTTCGACTATTGAAAAGGGCACTAACCATTTCAATTTCCAATCAAATGAGCCCTTTTTGAAGTTTCTATGACAACGCTTTCTATAAAAAAAACCTTATATGCCCCCACGGCATAACTTACAACCCTTGCCCTGAGGGTTGTGGGGGGGGAGTTGTCATTCTCAAAGTCCTAATTTCCAGAACCTTCAATTACGTTCAACAAAATTGCTTTCTCAAAATTTTGATTGAATGTCTTTGGGGAAAAGGTGGGCGTGAGAGGGGGGTTAGTTGCCCTCGAATCCCTTTCGCCTATTAAAAAGGGCACTAGCCCTTTAAATTTCCAATTCAAACGAGCCTTTTTTGAAGTTTCTACAAAAACGCTTTCTATAAGAAACTTATATGCCATAACTTACTATAGGGAATAACTTACAACCCTTGCCCTGGGGGCTGGGGGGGAGTGTCTTCCTCAAAAATACAATATCTATCTGGAAATCAACTACGCTGAACAAAATGGTTATCTCAAAATTTTAATTGGGTATTTTCGGGGAAATGGTGGGCGTGGAAGTGGTATTAGTTGCTTTCCAATCACTTTCAACTATTAAAAAGCGCGCAAGCCACTCCAATTTCCAATCGAATAAGCCCTTTTCGAAGTTTCAAAAAGGGCTTGTTCGATTGGAAATTTAAATGGCTAGTGCCCTTTTTAATAGTCGAAAGTGATTAGAAGGCAACTAACACCTCTTCCACGCCCACCATTTCCCCAAACACATCCAATTAAAATTTTGAGATAGCCATTTTGTTCAACGTAGTTGAAAGTCCTAGAAATTATATCTTTGAGCAGGACACTTCCCCTACAGTCTTCAGGCCAAGGGTTATAAGTTATGCCCTGGTGGCTTATATGGTTCTTATGATAAGAATGCTCGTATAAACTTCAGAGAGGGCTCATTTGATTGGAAATGGAAAATTCTAGTTGACTTAGTAGCGTCAAAAGATATCGAAGGGTAACCAGCCCCCCCCCCCAAACTTTTTTTTTGCAAATGCATCCGATAAAAATTTTGAGATAGCTATTTTGTTTAAAAGAATGGATGCTCGTATAAACTTTAAAGAGGGCCCATTTGATTGGAAATTGAAAGTTCTAGTTCACTTTTTAAGAGTCAAATGAGATTGGAGGGCACCTAGCACTTTTTCCTCAAGCCCATCCAATAAGAACATAAGAAAATATAATATATAGAAAATACAAAGAAAGCTCCGGGTTAGACACAGCCCTCCAGAACCCGAGGGCAGGTGTTGTAAGCTATACCCCAGTGGAATATATGGTGCTTATGGAAGGGATGCTCGTAAAAGCTTCAGAGATGGCTCATTTGATTGAGACACTGAAAGTTCGAGCTCACTTTTAATAGTCAAAAGAGATCCGAGGGCAAATAGCCCCCCTTTCCCCACGCCTTATTTTTCCAAACCCATCTGAGGAAAATTTTGAGATAGATATTTTGTTAAAAATAGTAACGCCTTATTTTTCCAAACCCATCTGATGCAAATTTTGAGATAGATATTTTGTTAAAAATAGTTCGAAGGTCGGATAAGAGGAACTCCGTTGTCAATACAACCCCCCAGGGCCCAGGGGAAGGTGTTCTAAATTATGCCCTAAAGGCATGTATGGTTCTTATTAAAGGGATGCTCGTATAAACTTCATAGAGGGCTCATTTCATTGAAAATTGCAAGTTCTAGATCACTTTTTTATAGTCAAGAGAGTTAAGGGTAACTACCCCCCTCCCACACGCCCCTTTTTTCCCGAACCTATCCGCTCCAAATTTTGAGATAGTCAGTTTTTGAAAATTGTTCAAAAATTAGATAACATAAACTCCGGTGTCAACACAACCCCCCAGGGCTCGGAGGGTGGGCGTTGTAAGTGTTGTCCTGGGGGCATATAGGGTTCTTATGAAAGAAATGCTCGTATAAACTTCAGAGAGGGCTCATTTGATTGGAAATTGAAAGTTCTAGTTCACTTTTTAAGAGTCAAAAGAGATCCGAGGGCAACTAGTCCCCCCTCCATACCCTACGTCATTAGATAAACATTCTGAGCTAGACATTTTGTTAAAAATAGTTCAAAGTTCAGATAACAAAAATTCCGGTGTCGACACAATCCTTCAGGGTCTAGGGTAGGCGTTGTAAGTTACGCCTGGGGGGTATATACAGCTGTTGTTGAAGGAATTCTCGTATAAACTGCAGATAGGGCTCATTTGGTTTGAAATTTAAAGTTCTAGTTCAGTTTTTAAGAGTCAATAGAGATCAGAGGGCAACTATCCCCTCCACGCCTTTTTCCCTCAAATGCATCCGATAAAAATTTTGAGATAGCCATTTTGTTTAAAATAGTTCCAAGGGCAACTAGCCCCCCCCCCTCCATGTCCTAAGCTATCAGATAAAAAATTTTGAGATAGACATTTTGTTAAAAATAGTTCAAAGTTCAGATAACAAAAACTCCGGTGTCGACACAGCCCCCTAGGGCCCGGGGGTAGGCGTTGTAAATTATGACCTGGGGGCATATATGGTTCTTGTGGAATGGTTTATTCGTATAAATATCATAGAGGGCTCATTTGATTGGAAATTAAAAGTTGTAAGTCAATTTTTAAGCGTCAAAAGTGATACGAGGGCAGCCAGCCTCCCCTCAAACTCAATTTTTTTTTTTCCCAGAGACCCTTCATATAAAAGGGGTCGTCGTTTAAACTTCAAAGGGGGCTCATTCGATTGAAAAATTGAGAGTTCCAGTGCCCTTTTTAAGAGTCAAAAGTGATCGAAGGGCAACTAGGCCCCCCAAAGGCCCTTTTCCCCAAATACATCTGATAAAAAATTCGAGGTAACCACTTTGTTAAAAATAAATATATAGTATCTATCTAATAAAATGATAAATTGTTCAATGATATAACAAAAACTCTTCCACGAATGACCACTTCGTTAAAAATAGTTCAACAGTCAGATACGAAAAATTCCTGTGTCGACGCAACCCCCCGGGAGCCCGGGGCAGGCGTTGTAAGTATTGCTCTGGGGGCATATATGGTTCTTATGGAAGGTATGCTCGTATAAACTTTGAAGAAGGCTCATTTGATTGGGAATTGAAAGTTCTAGTTCACTTTTAGATAGTCAAATAATATCGGAGGGCAACTAAGCCCCCATACCCTTTTTTCCCCCGGGGGCCCGGGGCAGGCGTTATAAGTATTGCTCTGGGGGTATATATGGTTCTTATGGAAGGCATGCTCACATAAACTTTGAAGAGGGCTCATTTGATTGGAAATTGAAAGTTCTAGTTCACTTTTAAACAGTCAAAAAACATCGGAGGGCAACTAGGCCTCCCATGCCCTGTTTTCCTCAAACCCATCTGATAAGAACTTTGGGATAGCCATTTTTGTTAAAATAGTTCAAAGATCATATAATGAAAACTCCGGGGTCGGCACAACCCCCCAGGGCCCAGAGGCTGGCGTTGTAAGTAATGCTCTGGGGGCATATATAGTTCTTATGGAATGGATGCTCGTATAAACTTCAGAGAGGGCTCATATGATTGGAAACTGAAAGTTCTCGTTCACTTTTTAAGAATCAAAAGAGATCGGAGGGCAACTAGTCCCCCCTCTCCATGCCCTATTTTTCTCAAACCCATCCGATAAGAACTTTGAGAGACCGATTTTTTCAAAATGGTTCAAAGATCATATAACGAAATCTCCGGGGTCGATACAATCCTTCAGAGTCCAGGGTAGGCGTTGTAAGTTATGCCTGGGGGGCATATACAGCTGTTTTGGAAGGTATTCTCGTATAAACTGCAGAGAGGGCTCATTTGATTGGAAATTTAAAGTTCTAGTTCAGTTTTTAAAAGTCAAAAGAGATCAGAGGACAACTATCCCCCCCCCCCCAACGCCTTTCCCCCCAAATGCATCCGAAAAAAATTTTGAGATAGCCATTTTGTTTAAAATCGTTCAAAGGTCAGACAGAAAAAACTCCAATATCGACACAACCACCAAGGGCCTGGAGGCAGGTGTTAACTACAAGCTATGCTCTGGGAACATATATGGTTCTTATGGAAGGGATGCTCGTATAAACTTCAGAGACGGCTGATTTGAATGAAAATTGAAAGTTCTAGTTCAATTTTTAAAAGTCAAAAGAGATCGGAGGCCCCCCCTCACGCCCTTTTTCCCCAAACCCTTACGATACAAATTTTGAGACAGCTATTTTTTTAATTTAGTTCAAATGTCAGATAAAAAAAAACTCCGGGTCGACACACCCCCCAGGGCCCGGGGGGTAGGCATTGTAAGCTATGTCCTGGGGCCGTATATGGTTCTTATGTTAAAAATAGTTCAAACATCAGATAATAAAAACTCCGAGGTTGACACAAACCCATTTTTCACTTTGATATTATTAGTTTGATGCTAGTTTTGATACTTTGATGAACATTAGATTTTGTTTTAAAGTTTGATTTTGCAATAAGAAATTTTTTAAAACTTGAAACTTTTTGCAATCAAAAACGAACAAAAATTCATTGAAAAAACTTTCCGAAAAATAAATTTTTCAAAGAAAAGTAAAGGCCATTTTAAACTTAATCTCAGCATATACAAAAACCTGTTAAAATTCAAACTCAAGACGACCAGAAATTACTATTAAAAGAATAAATGAAACCAAAAAACGAACAGAAATTAAATAAACAATCATAGCAAAAACATACAACAAGTAATAATATAAATGAATAAATAGATCTTAAAGTGAGTAATGCTTATATTGAATATGAAATTCAAGCTTAAAACGAAAAAAAATATTTTGCTTTGCTACTTTGCCTACTGCGTCATTGGCGTTTTGCTCAAAACTATATGTGTCTTGAACAGTCTTGGAAAGTATAAACAACATCAAATTGAATATTTGATGTATAATGATATTAATTGTGGAAAGATCCATTAGTCCAAGAATTTATTTCACTGTAATCTTATTTTTATTTTCAATGCTGTAAGAACGGGAAAAAAAAATATTTGTAATATAATTCGTTTTCAGTTAAGCGCCATTGACGCAGTAGGCGTTTGATTTTTATTTACAGTTAAGTAAGAGGACAGTCCAAACTCTTGTTTGTAGTGAAACTATATTCTTCTTGAACAACTTTAGAAAGAGCTAATAAATTAATTGAATATTTGATGTATAATGAAATTAATTGCTGAAAGCTCATCAGTTCAAAATTTTGCTACATTTTCATGTTTATTTTCAATATTAAGTACAAAAGAAAATATTTGTCATAAAATTGGTTTTCAATAAAGCGTCAATGACGCAGTAGGTTTTAGTCTTTTACAGTGAGAGAAGGAGGCGATACCCAAACTCTTGTTTGTAGTGATTTTTGTTCGTTTCAAGCTTTATTTGCATTTACAATTTAAGTTTCACTCATTTTAAGATTTATTTATTCATTTACATTAATATCTATTGTATGTTTGTTTGCATTGATTGTTTATTTAATTTCTGTTCGTTTTAAGTTTCATTATACTTCAGTAGCAAAATATTTTTTTTTGTTTTAAGCTTGATTTTCATATTCAATTTAAGTATTACTCGCTTTAAGATCTATTTATTCATTTATATTATTTCTTGCTACATGTTTTTTGCCATTATTGTTTATTTAATATCTGTTCGTTTTGGGTTTCATTTATTCTTTAATAGCAATTTCAGGTCGTTTTGAGTTTTAACTTTAACAGGTATTTGTATCTGCTGAGCTTAAGTTTGAAATGACCTTTACTTTTCTTTGAAAAACTTATTTTTCGGAAAGTTTTTTTTTTTAATTAATTATATGAAAAACAGGTTTTCGCTGCCTAGTGAGGTATTGCTCACTCCGTGACAAAGATTTGAACTTTAGTTTTTTTTGGGGATTGAAGGGGCAAAAAAGGTACCTTGATTAGGTTAGGTGACGTATTTATATTCAGGTTAGGTTATATTGCTATGCTTTACCCCCGCACCCCCCCCCCCTAATGTACAAATATATAGCCCACATTTGTTTCTAAACTATTATATTTTCATCTTATTTTGTTTTAATTCATTAGCATTTACCAAACTTCACTTATCGCGTGTTTACTGGATACTAAACAAGTACCCAGGTTTTTAGCAGTGCAATGGTTTGTGACACTTAACATGGCTTTAAAACAGCAAATTTCAGCAACAAACTGAATAGCTGAACTATGAAATTTAACAAAACTTTCTGGCAAGGTGTAACTCGACAACCACATTATCCAATACGGGTATAATTCAAGTATTGGCGAGAAGAATATTTGGGCATAGCAGACATCTCATAGATTTCTGGAGTCAAAAGGAAAAGGTTAGTATAATAGGCCCGTACAATGGCATCAGGGAATGACAATTCAGCAAAAAAAAATCAACTACAGAATAGGAATGAATTCTAAATCTAGCAAATAATGTAACCATTTTTTCAAAAATTTCAACAAATCCTTTGTGTCTTGATAAGTAAATATTTAGAGTCCAAATTTGAATATGAAGAACATTTGCAAAATACAAAATAAACGGTAAAAATTCGGAAACGGTAAAAATCTTCGAAGTTGGAACCACAAAAAAAATTGGGAAACAAAGGATAAATCATTTTTATGCATTCGGCTAATAATTTTTTGATTGATTT
This sequence comes from Artemia sp. Kazakhstan ARC1039, assembly GCA_029168905.1. NCBI lineage: Eukaryota > Metazoa > Arthropoda > Branchiopoda > Anostraca > Artemiidae > Artemia > Artemia sp. Kazakhstan ARC1039. Next base: position 34,785 of record JAQQPU010000159.1, on the reverse strand, counting down.
GACCCTTCGCCATTACGAGAAGTCCGTGGGACTTCTCAATATTTCTTTAAGAAAATGAAAACAGAAATAAATGGAATATTTAAGTCTGCATGTCAGTTTAACTAGTAAGTTACAGTTCAAAATATTCCCGTTTGACATCGGACATCTGAGAATTGTAAGTGACCACAAATTTTTGAGTGACAGCTTCTCCAAATAATAAAAAGTCAATACTTACGTTTACAACTGGATAGTGGTAATGAAGTGTCACTGAACCCTATTGAACAGCTGGTTGTGGTAGGTCAAAAGACATTTTGCAATATTTTTTTGTTATTCGGAATTTATAACCCACATCCATAAACTCTGTACGAATCATCGATTAGATAACTACCTTTTCCTATTTTTGTGTAAAAAGTTTTTTTTTTAAACGTTCCAGTATGGAGAGGGTCACCATATCTGACGGAAGTCCATATATGGACATAGAATACTAACGGGAGTGTCGCAACATGTTCACTGAATACAAGCATTACAATGTCATTGATCTGCTAACGGTACATGAGGCCTACAGTCTGTGTACGTACAAGACCTCACCCTCTTTCTAGACCAATCATAGATGTTTCTAAGTGTAATAGATACAGAGGGGAATGATTATGGCTTCACCGAGGGAGAGAGATGAAGCCTGTAGATACTAGTGTATAAGAGATATGTAATTTAAAATTCCTTAGTCTAAGAGATAAATTCTGGAATTATTATTTCGAAGCCCTTATAATGTAACTAGGACATATTATATAATTTTCAGAAATTCAAACGAGATAAAATGAGATTAATAGAGATTGAATATATTTAACGCTGGAATGGTTTCCTGAAAATTTTAAATGTGTCAGTGCACAGTTCCCAAAAACAAAGGAACCGTCAGAGATTAATCGACATTTTAGGGGATTATTTGGGCGAAACAGATTGAGACATTTTAGAGGATAATTTGGGCGAAACAGATTGAGAGGGATTGAGAGAGATTAAGAGAGATAGAGAGGAATGAAGAGAATGTTGGACAAATTTAGTAACTGGATTTAGTGATTTGATGAGTTTGGGCTTATAAATAACGCCTAAAAGGCCTTATTTTTCTCCTAATGTAAATTTCGGCTAACAACACGACATTTTTTTGAATATTCTCGTTTGTTTGATTAAAACTGTTTAATAATAATAAAAATGGGGGTAATATTTTCCTCCACTAGGTATAGTTTCGGAGATCTTCTAAGGAAGTTTGGTATAGGTGAATCATATATTGAGATATCTTTAGCGAGGAAATATATATTTTAGAGAATACATCTCAGAGGTCTGAGGCAGCATGTTGGGCTTTTTTGTGGTATTTAAACATCTTTAAAATAGATACATGTAAGTAATGTTTAAGATAATTCTTTGTATATATTTTAATTTATTTATTTTTATTACAAGTAGGCGTTTTTAAAAATTTATTTTATTAAGGTATCTGAATCATCTTTAGAATAGATGCATGTAGGTAATATTTAAGATAATTCATTGTGTATATTTTAATTTATTTATTTTTAAAAACGTCTTCAAACACATAGATTCAGAACACTCGCCCAGACAAACAGACAAAGAGAGTGAGAGAGAAAAAAACACATACAAAAATATAGATTAAGACATAAAAACCGACAGAGACAGGCACTGTGACATGCAAACACCAGTCCTGACACATAGGCAAAGATAGTGGAAGGGAAAAAACACATAGAAATACGTAGATTCCGACACACAAACATACCATCTAACACACCAACCCAGACAAAGAGACAAAGAATGTGAAAAACACATGCAAATACATAAATTCAGACACACAAACCAACAAAGACAAGCAGTGAAGCAAACTGACACCCACTCAGACACACATGCAAAGAGATTAAGAGACAAAAAATTCATACAAACACATAGATTCAGACATACAACTCGAGAAAAACATGTATTGGGATAAGCTAACACCAGCCCAGACGCGCAGGCAAAAAGAGGGAGAGACACATACAAATACATAGATTCAGACATACAAACCGACAGAGACAGGCACTGGGATAAGCAAACACCTGCCCAGACACACAGAGGCCAAGAGAGTGAGAAACACATACAAATACATAGATTCAGACATAAAAACTGAGAAAGACATGCACTGGAATAAGCAAACACCCACCCAGACACACAGTCAAAGAGATTTAGAGACAAATACAAATAAATAGATTCAGACATACAATCAGAGAAAGACATGCACTTTAGACGTACAAACCAACAAAGACAATCCAGTCAAACAATATAAGCTAACAAAGACAGACACTATTACAGGTGAGTACACACCCAAACACATAGGCTTAGAGAGTGAGATAGAGACAAAAACACATACAGACACATAAACTCAGACATACAAACCGACAAAGAAAAACCATCAAAGACATGCACTGGGATAGACAAGTACCAACCCAGACACACATGCCTAGAGAGAGAGGAAGACAAAAACATATACAAACAAATAGATTTATACATGCAGATCGACAAAGACAGGCAGTGGAACAAGCAAACACCCGCCTAGACATACATGCAAAGAGAGTCAGAGAGACAAAAACACATACAAATACATAGATTCAAACGTACAACTCGACAAAGAGAGGCACTGGGACAATCAAGTACCCACCCAGACACATAGACTTAGAGAGTGACAGAGACAAAAACACATACAAACACATTAACTACGACATACAAACCGAGAAAGACAGACACTGGGACAAGCAAGCACCCGCCCAGACACACATGCGTAGAGAGTAAAAGAGACAAAAACACATACAAATATATAGATTCAAACATACAAATGGACAAAGACAGGCAATGGGACAAGCATGTACCCACCCAGACACATATACTTAGAGAGTGAGAGAGACAAAAACACATACAAACACATAAACTCCGACATGCAAACCGACAAAGACAGACACTGGGACAAGCAAGCACCCGCCCAGAAATACACGCGTAGAGAGTGGTAGAGACAAAAACACAAACAAACAAATAGATTTATACATACAAACCGAAAAAGACAGGCACTGGGACAAGTAAGTACCTACCCAGACACATATGCTTAGAGAGTGAGAGAGACAAAAACACCTACAAACACATAAACTCTGACATACAAACCGACAGAGACAGACACTTGGCCAAGCAAGCACCCGCCCAAACACACATGCGTAGAGAGTGAGAGAAACAAAAGCACATACAAATATATAGATTAAGACATACAAACCGACAGAGACAGGCACTGTGCCATGCAAACACCAGCCCTGGCACTTGGGCAAAGAGAGTGAGAAACACATACAAATACATAGATTCCGACATACAAACAAACAAAATAACACACCAACCCAGACAAACAGACAAAGAATGTGAAAAACACATACAAATACATGGATTCAGACATACAAACCGAAAAAGAAAGGCAGCGGAACAAACAAACACCCGCTCAGACACACATGCAAAGAGATTAAGAGACAAAAAATGCATACAAACCCATAGATTCAGACATACAACCCGAGAAAGACATGAACTGGATAAGCTAACATCAGCCCAGATATACAGGCAAGAAGAGGAAGAGACACATACAAATACATAGATTCAGACATACAAACCGACAGAGACAGGCACTGGGATAAGCAAACACCTTCCCAGAAACACAGGCAAAGAGAGTGAGAAACACATACAAATACATAGATTCAGACATACAAACTGAGAAAGACATGCACTGGAATAAGCAAACACCCGCCCAGACACACAGTCAAAGAGAGTTAGAGACAAATACAAATAAATAGATTCAGACATACAATCAGAGAAAGACAGGCACTTTAGACATACAAACCAGCAAAGACAATTAAGTCAAACAATATAAACTGACAAAGACAGACACTGTGACAAGCGAGTACCCACCCAAACACACAGGCTTAGGGAGTGAGAGACAGAGACAAAAACACATACAAACAAATAAACTAAGACATACAAACCGAAAAAGAAAAACCATCAAAGACATGCACTGGGACAGACAAGTACCCACCAAGACACACATCCTTAGAGAGAGAAAGAGAGAGAGAGAGAGAGAGAGAGAGAGAGAGAGAGAGAGAGAGAGACAATAACATATACAAACAAATATATTTATACATACAAACCGACAAAGACAGGCAGTGGAACACGCAAACACCTGCCCAGACATACATGCAAAGAGAGTAAGAGAGTCAATAACACATACAAATATATAGATTCAAACATACTAACTGACAGAGACAGGCACTGGTACATACATTGTACCATCCCAGAAACGTATGCTTAGAGAGTGAGAGAGACAAGAACATATTCAAACACATAAACTCCGACATACAAAGCGACAAAGACAGACACTGGGACAATCAAGCACCCGCCCAGATACACATGCGTAGAGAGTGAGAGAGAAAAAAAAAAACAAACAAATAGATTTATACATACAAACCGCTAAAGACAAGCACTGGTACAAGCAAGTACCCACCCAGACACATATGCTTAGAAAGTGAGAGAGACAAAAACACAAACAAACACATAACTCCGACATACAAACCGACAAAAGCAGACACTGGGACAAGCAAGCACCCGCCCAGGCACACATGGGTAGAGAGTGAGAGAGACAAAAACATAAACAAACAAATATATTTATACATACAAACCGATAAAGACAGGCACTGGGACAAGCAACCACCTGTCAAGACACATATCGCCCAAACACACTGACCTAGAGAATGAGAGAGAAAAAAACATATACAAACAATTAGAGTTATACATTCAAACCGACAAAGACAGTCAGTGGAACAAGCAAACACCCGCAAAGACATACATGCAAAGAGAATAAGAGAGGCAAAAAAAAACACATACAAATATATAGATTCAGATATACAAACTGAAAAGATTTGTACATACAAACCAACAAAGACAGGCAGTGGAACAAGCAAATACCCGCCCAGACATACAAGTGTAAGGAGGCCTTATTTTTTATAAATTTCGTAACTCAATTTTATTAAAGCTTGGAATTCCCTTTCGCTTCATAGATCAGAAATATAGCGACAATTTCAAATTAGCTTGAATTTGAAAATAACTTCTCTTTGCATAACTAGTCATTAATCTTGTAGTGACACTCTTTGTCCAAGAATCAAACGAACTTTGAACCCGTGATATGTTAAGACCTAATTTAGACCAGTTTTGCAAGTCCTTGAAAGATTGGAAAAGAAACTACTTTTAACAAAAGGTGGTTGATTGACTAGGAGGGAGGGAAGGTCGCTAAACGGATCAAGTAGCAAAAAGAATATAATTTAAGGATGAGAGACAAATCGGGGGAGTTTTGCCTCGGAAACACGGTGGTCTTTTTGGAGCAAACAAAGTGTAAGTGTTTTACTTTGTAATTACGATAAGCTACCACTGCCTGTCTGAATTCTCTTTGGGAATAAAAGTTTGACGATAAGGTTAAAATAAGAAGAAAACCTCCAAAGATTTCTGTCACTTGGAAATAACTTTAATACGTATATAAGAGAAATTAATTACAACTAGTACTGAAATCTAAGTTGATGATTTTGGGCTTATAGCTTCGGGAGTATTTCCACCTAGACAGGGCTTGAGCCATTTGGATAAAACAGAATTTTAAGGTTAGTATAAGCCAAATTAAATTTCTTCCCAGAAATTTAAGCTTTGAATAACTGAGGGTTTAAAGAGGAAAGGAAACCTTAACCAAGAAGAGAAAGCTAGGAGAGCCATTTGTGCTTCCCTGTGTCAGCCTAAAGTCTCTTGAGGCTTAGCTTGACTTTATAAAGACCTTATGTCCAAAAATTAGAATTATCGGACAATAACATTAATTAACCCCCCCCCCCCC
>JAQQPU010000159.1:0-28783 GCA_029168905.1 Artemia sp. Kazakhstan ARC1039 | reverse complement strand
TCCAGATATTTTCAATTAAGCTTTCCCTGCTAAAGTTAAAGCTTAATAAAGGTCCAAACAATACACAGCCCTTTCAAGAAATAATAAGAGATTCTCTTGGTTTGGGTTAATGAAATTTGAATTAAAAGCAAGTACGGTTATTCTTAGCCTAGCTCAATAATAGCTTGAACTAAAGGATTTTAATAACCCAGAACTCAAGCCTTGACTAGCTGTTCAAGTGTAACCTTTTTAAGTAGAAACAATCGTTAGCCTAAGATTAACTTAATCTTTTCTTTTCGGTAAACATTGGTGGATTGAACAAGTAGATCATTAGACCTTAGACCTAGAAGAGGTTTGGAAGTATTCAATATAAACAGAATTAGAAGTTTTTTTTGTTTTTATCTTCTTTTGTAAGTAAAATCAGTTGCCACTGAATTCTGAGTACCGATTTCTTACCTAACGCCTCAGTTTGTATCACGCTACCAAATTTATTAGCCCTGTTAGTAGGGGCAACCTTACACAAGCAAAGAGAATAAGAGAGACAAAAAAAACACATTCAAATATATAGGTTTAGATATAAAAACTCACAAAGACGGGCACAGGGACATGCATGTACCCCACCCACACACACACAGACTTAGAGAGTGAGAGAGACAAAAACACATACAAACACATAAACTCAAACATACAACCGACAAAGACAGGCACTGAGACATACAAACACCCGCCCCAAAAAACAGGCCTAGAGCTCGAGAGAGATAAAAAACATATACAAACAAATATATCTCTACATACAAACCGACAAAGACATGCACTAGGTCTTGCAAACACCAACCCTGAACTACAGACAAAAAGAGTGAGAGACACATACAAATAAATAGATTGAGACATACAAGCCGAGAAAGATAGGCACTGGGATAAGCAAACACCAGCACTGGCACATAGGAAAAGAGAGTGAGAAACATATACAAACCAATGCTTTCAGACATAAAAACCAAGAAAGACTTGCAGTGGGATAAGCAAACACCCACCCAGACACAAAGTCAAAGAGAGCGAGAGACACATACAGATACATAGATTCAAACATACAAACCGAGAAAGACAGGCACTTCGAACTTACAAACCAACAAAGACAAACACTGGGACTTGCAAACACCAACCCAGACAAACAGACAAAAAGAGTCTCAAACATATACAAATACATAGATTCAGACAAACAAACCGAGAAAAACAGGCAGTGGGAGAAGCAAACGCCCGCCCAGACCCACAAGCAAAAAGAGTGAGAGACACATACAAATGTATAGATTTAGGCATACAAAACGAGAAAGACAGGCACTGGGATAAGCAAACACCTCCCCACACACACTGGAAAAGAGAGTGTGAAACACATACAAATACATAGATTCAGACAAACAAACCGAGAAAGACAGGCAGTGGGACAAGCAAACACCCACCCAAACAAACAAGCAATAAGAGTGAGAGACACATACAAATACATAGATTCAGACATACTTTTCGAGAAAGACAGGCACTGGGATAAGCAAACACCTGCTCAGACACACACAGGCAAAGAGAGTGAGAAACACATACAAATACATAGATTCAGACATACAAACCGAGAAAGACATGCACTGGGATAGGCAAACATCCGCCCTGACACGCAGTCGAAGAGAGTGAGAAACAAATACAAATAAATAGATTCAGACATACAAACAGAGAAAGACAGGCACTTTAGACATACAAACCAACAAAGACAGACAGTGGGATACGCAAATACCTGCCAAGACACACAAGCAAAAAGAGTGAGAGACACATACAAACACATAAATTCAAACATACAAACCGAGAAAGACAGGCACTTCAGATATACAAACCATCAAAGACAAACACTGGGACTTGCAAACATCAACCCTGACAAACAGACAAAAAGAGTGAGAGACACATACAAATACATAGATTCAGACATACAGACCGAGAAAGACAGGCAGTGGGACAAGCAAACACCCGCCCAAACACACAAGCAAAAAGAGTGAGAGACACATACAAATACATAGATTAAGACATACAAAACGAGAAAGACAGACACTGGGATAAGCAAACACCTGCCCAGAGACACTGACAAAGAGAGTGAGAAACACATACAAATACGTGGATTCAGACACACAAACCGAGAAAGACATGCACTGGGATAAGCAAACACCCGTCCAGACACACATGCAAAAAGAGTGAGAGACACATTCAAATACATAGATTCAGACGCACAAACCGAGAAAGAGAGACACCTCACCCATACAAACCAACAAAGACAAACACTGAGACTTGCAAACACCAACCCAGACAAACAGACGAAGAGAGTGTCAAACATATACAAATACATAGATTCAGACAAACAAACCGAGAAAGACAGGCAGTGGGACAGGCAAACACCCGCCCAAGCCCACAAGCAAAAAGAGTGAGAGACACATACAAATATATAGATTTAGACATACAAAAGGAGAAAGACAGGCACTGGGATAAGCAAACACTTGCCCACACACACTGGTAAAGAGAGGGTGAAACACATACAAATACATAGATTCAGACAAACAAACCGAGAAAGACAGGCAGTGGGACAAGCAAACACCCACCCAAACACACAAGCTAAAAGAGTGAGAGACACATACAAATACATAGATTCAGACATACAAACCGAGAAAGACAGACACTAGGATAAGCAAACACCTGCTCAGACACACACACAGGCAAAGAGAGTGAGAAGCACATACAAATACATAGATTCAGACATACAAACCGAGAAATACATGCACTGGGATAAGCAAACAACCGCCCTGACACACAATCAAAGAGAGTGAGAAACAAATACAAATAAATAGATTCAGACATAAAAATAGAGAAAGACAGGCACTTTAGACATGCAAACCAACAAAGACAGACAGTGGGATAAGCAAACACCCGCCAAGACACAAGTAAAAAGAGTGAGAGACACATACAAACACATAAATTCAAACATACAAACCGAGAAAGACAGGCACTTCAGATATACAAACCATTAAAGACAAACACTGGGACTTGCAAACACCAACCCTGACAAACAGACAAAAAGAGTGAGAGACACATACAAATACATAGATTCAGATATAAAAACCGACAAAGACAGACACTGGGACAAGCTAGCACCCGCCCAGACACACATGCGTAGAGAGTGAGAGAAACAAAAACATAAACAAACAAATAGATTTATACATACAAACCGATAAAGACAGGCACTGGAAGAAGCAATTACCCACCCAGACAAACATGCTTAGACAGTGGGAGAGACAAAAACACATACAAACACATAAACTCCGACATACAAACCGACAAAGACAGACACTGGCACAAGGAAGCACAAGCAAGCACCCGCCCAGACACACATGCGTAGAGAGTAAGCGAGACAAAAGCATAAACAAACAAATAGATTTATACATAAATACCGATAAAGCCAGGCACTGAGACAAGCAACCACCTGCCAAGACATATACCACCCAGACACACAGAACTAAAGAGTGAAAGAGACAAAAACATATACAAACACATAGAGTTATACATACAAACCGACAAAGACAGGCAGTGGAACAAGCAAACACCCACCCAGACATACACGCAAAGAGAATAAGAGAGACAAAAAAACACATACAAATATATAGATTCAGATATACAAACCGACGATATTTATACATACAAATCAACAAATACAGGCAGAGGGACAAGCAAACACCCGCCCAGACATACACGCAAAGAGAATAAGAGATACAAAAGAAACACATACAAATATATAGATTCAGATATACAAACGGACAAAGACAGGCACTGGGACATTCAAGTACCCCACCCACAAACACAGACTTAGACAGTGAGAGAGACAAAAACACATATAAACATATAAACTCAGACATACAAACCGACAAAGACAGGCATTGAGACATACAAGCACCTGCCCCGACACACAGGCCTAGAGAGTGAGAGACACAAAAACATATACAAAGAAATATATCTATACATACAAACCGACAAAGACGTGCACTAGGACCTACAAAACCAACCCTGACACACAGACAAAAAGAGTGAGAGACTCATACAAATCCTTAAATTCAGACACGCAAACCGAAAAAAGACATGCAGTGGGATAAGCAAACATACGCCCAGACACACAGTCAAAGAGATTGAGAGGCACATACAGATACATAGATTCAGACATACAAACCGAGAAAGACATGCACTGGGATAAGCAAACACCCGTTCAGACACACAAGCAAAAAGAGTGAGAGACACATTCAAATACATAGATTTAGACACACAAACCGAGAAAGAGAGACACCTCAGACGTACAAACCAACAAAGACAAACACTGAGACTTGCAATCACCAACTCAGAAAAACAGACAAAGAGAGTTTCAAACATAGACAAATACATAGATTCAGACAAACAAACCGAGAAAGACAGGCATTGGGACAAGCAAACACCCGCCCAAACCCACAAGCAAAAAGAGTGAGAGACACATACAAATACATAGATTTAGACATACAAAACGAGAAAGACAGGCACTGGGATAAGAAAACACCTGCCCACACACACTTGCAAAGAGAGTGTGAAACACATACAAATACATAGATTCAGACAAACAAACCGAGAAAGACAGGCAGTGGGACAAGCAAACACCCACCCAAACCCACAAGCAAAAAGAGTGAGAGACACCTTCAGATACATAGATTCAGACATACAAACCGTGAAAGACAGGCACTGGGATAAGCAAACACCTGCTCAGACACACACAGGCAAAGGGAGTGAGAAACACATACAAATACATAGATTCAGACATAAAAACCGAGAAAGACATGCACTGGTATAAGCAAACACCCGCCCAGACACACAGTCAAAGAGAGTGAGAAACAAATACAAATAAACAGATTCAGACATACAAACAGAGAAAGACAGGCACTTTAGACATACAAACCAACAAAGACAGACAGTGGGATAAGCAAACACCCACCAAGACACACAAGCAAAGAGAGTGAGAGACACATACAAACACATAAATTCAAACATACAAACCGAGAAAGACAGGCACTTCAGATATACAAACCATGTCTGAATCTTTGAATCTGTATATGTCTCTCACTCTCTTTGACTGTGTCTGGGCGGGTGTTTGCGTATCCCAATGCATGTCTTTCTCAGTTTGTTTGTCTGAATCTATGTATTTGTTTCTCACTCTCTTTGCCTATGTGCGAGGGCTGGCGTTTGCTTATCCCAGTGCCTGTGTTTCTCAGTTTGTATGTCTGAATCTATGTATTTGTATGCGTCTCTCACTCTTTTTGTCTGTTTGTCAAGGTTGGTGTTTGCAAGTCCTAGTGTATGCCTTTGTCGGTTTGTATTTATAGATATGTTTGTATGTATATGTTTTTTGTCTCTCTCACTCTCTAGGCCTGTGTGTCGGGGCAGGTGCTTGTATGTCTCAGTGCCTGTCTTTGTTGGTTTGTATGTCTGAATTTATGTGTTTGTATGAGTTTTTGTCTCTCTCACTCTCTAAGTCTGTGCGTTTGGGCGGGGTACTTGAATATCCTTGTACCTGTCTTTTTCGGTTTGTATCTGAATCGAAATATTTGTAAGTGTTTTTTTGTCTGTCTTATTCTCTTTGCGTGTATGTCTAGGCGGGTGTTTGCTTGTTCCACTGCCTTTCTTTGTTGGTTTTTATGTATAAATCTTGTCGGTTTGTATATCTGAATCTATATATTTGTTTGTGTTTTTTTTTGTCTCTCTTATTCTGTTTGCGTGTATGTCTAGGGGGGTGTTTGCTTGTTCCACTGCCTGTCTTTGTCGGTTTGTGTGTATAACTCTATCAGTTTGTATATGTTTTTGTCTCTCTCACTCTCCACGCATGCGTGTCTGGGCGGGTGCTTGCTTGTCCCAGTGTCTGTCTTTGTCGGTGTGTATGTCGGAGTTTATGTGTTTGTATGTGTTTTTGTCTCTCTCAATCTCTAAGCATATGTGTCTGGGTGTGTATTTGCTTGTCCCAGTGCCTGTCTTTATCGGTTTGTATATATAAATCTATTTGTTTGTTTATGTTTTTGTCTCTCTTACTCTCTACGCATGTGTGTCTGGGCAGGTGCTTGCTTGTCCCAGTGTCTGTTTTTCTCGGTTTGTATGTCGGAGTTAATGTGTTTGTATGTGTTTTTGTCTCTTTCACTCTCTAAGTATTTGTGTCTGGGTGGGTACTTGCTTGTCCCAGTACCTGTCTTTGTCGAATTGTACGTTTGAATCTATGTATTTGTACGTGTTTTTGTCTCGCTGACTCTCTTTGCATGTATGTCTGGGCGGGTGTTTGCTTGTTCCAGCGCCTGTCTTTGTCGATCTGTATGTATAAATTTATTTGTTTGTATATGTTTTTGTCTTCCTCTCTCTCTAGGCATGTGTGTCTTGGTGGGTACTTGTCTGTACCAGTGCATGTCTTTGATGGTTTTTGTTTGTCGGTTTGTATGTCTGAGTTTATGTGTTTGTATGTGGTTTTGTCTCTCTCTCAGTCTCTAAGCCTGTGTGTTTGGGTGGGTACTCGCTTGTCATAGTGTCTCTCTTTGTCAGTTCATATTGTTTGACTGGGTTGTCTTTGTTGGTGTGTATGTTTAAAGTGTCTGTCTTTCTCTGATTGTATGTCTGAATCTATTTATCTGTATTTGTCTCTCACTCTCTTTGAGTTTGAGTCTGGATTGGTGTTTGCTTATTCCATTGCATGTCTTTCTCAGTTTGTATTTCTGAATCTATGTATTTGTATGTGTTTCTCACTCTCTTTGCCTGTATGTGTCTGGGCAGGTGTTTGCTTATCCCAGTGTCTGTCTTTGTCGGTTTGTATGTCTGAATCTATGTATTTGTATGTGTCTCTCCCTATTTTGGCCTGTGTGTCTGGGCTGGTGTTAGCTTATCCCAATGCATGTCTTTCTCGGGTTGTATGTCTGAATCTATGTGTTTGTATGCATTTTTTGTCTCTTAATCTCTTTGCATGTGTGTCTGAGCTGGTGATTGTTTGTTCAACTGCCTGTCTTTGTCGGTTTGTATGTCTGAATCTATGTATTTGTATGAATTTTTCACTTTTTTTTGTCTGTTTGTCTGAGTTGGTGTGTTAGTTTGTATGTTTGTATGTCGGAATCTATGTATTTCTATTGTTTTTGTCCCTCCCACTCTCTTTGCATATGTGTCAGGGCTAGTGTTCGCATGTCACAGTGCCTATCTCTGTCGGTTTATATGTCTTAATCTATATATTTGTATGTGTTTTTGTCTCTCTCACTCTCTTTGTCGGTTTGCCTGGGCGGGTGTTCTGAATCCATGTGTTTGAACACGTTCTTAAAAATAAATAAATTAAACTATATGCGAAGAATTATCTTAAATATTACCTACATGTATCTATTCTAAAGATGCTTCAGATACCTTGATAAAATTAATTTTAAAGAACGACTACTTGTAACAAAAATAAATAAATTAAAATACATGCGAAGAATTATCTTAAAAATTACTTATATGTATCTATTTTAAATATGTTTCAAATACCATAAAAAAGCCCAACATGATGCCTCAGACCTCTGAGCTGCATTGTCTATAATATCATTTCCTCGCTAAAGATGTCTCAATAATATATGATTCACCTATACCAAACTTACTTAACAGCTCTCTGAAACTATACCTAGTGGAGGAAAATAGTACCCCCATTTTTATTATTATTAAACAGTTTCAATCAAATAAATGAGAATATTCAAAAAATATCAAGTCGTTAGCCGAAATTTACATTAGGAGAAAAATAAGGCCTTTAGGCGTTATTTATAAGCCCAAACTCATCAAATCACTAAATCCAGTTACTAAATTTGTCCAACACTCTCTTCATTTCTCTCAATCTCTCTTAACCTCTCAATCTCTCTTAATCTCTCTTAATCTCTCAATCTCTCTTAATCTCTCTCCATCCCTCTCAATCTGTTTTGCCCAAATAATCCTCTAAAATGTGTCAATCTGTTTCACCAAAATAACCCCCTAAACTGTCTCAATCTGTTTTGCCCAAATATTCCCCTAAAATATCGATTAATTTTTGACGGTTCCTTGGTTTTGGGAACTGTGCACTGACACATCTAAAATTTTCAGGAAACCATTCCCGCGTTAAATATATTCAATCTCTATTAATCTGATTGTATCTCGTTTGAATTTCTGAAAATTATGTAATATGTCCTAATTACACTATAAGGGCTTCGAAATAATAATTCCAGAATTTATCTCTTAGACTAAAGAATTTTAAATTACATATCTCTTATACACGAGAATCTACAGGCTTCATCTCTCTCCCTCGGTGGAGCCATAGTCATTCCCCTCTGTATCTGTTACACTTACAAACATCTATGATTGGTCTAGAAAAAGGGTGTGGTCTTGTACGTACACAGACTGTAGGCCTCTTGTACCATTAGTAGATCAATGACATTGTCATGCTCGTATTCAGTGAACATGTTGCGACACTCCCGTTAGTATTCTATGCCCATATATGGACGTCCGTCAGAAATGGTGACCCCCTCCCTACTCGTTCCATCCTGTTTGATGCATGTACATAGTAACCTAGCTCGACTAGGAAGGGAGACTGATTCATGAGGCCCAAGAAAAGGCAAAAATTTTGGGAAAACATAATAATAAACGCGGATAATCTTGTGATTATGGACAGTAAAAGGGAATTGGCATTTACCCCTCGGAAAATGCCCCCCCCCCGGAAAATTCTCCCCGCGGAAATTACGTCCAAAAAATTAACCCCAGGGAAAATACCCCCTGAAAATTTTCCCCATGGAAAATTCCCTCCGCAGAAAATTCCTCTCGGTAATTCCCCTCACAGAAAATTCCTCCACACGCAAATTGAGCAGCCCCAGGGAAAGTACAAAATAGGTACCTTAAAATGTCGATCAGATGTTCTAAGGAGTAACAAAAGAATTAAATGTCAAAAATAGTTTTAGGACAGGGGTTGGTTGTCTTCAATCACCTTGGACTTCTAAGAAAGAACTAGAGCTCTCAATTTCTGATGAAATGAGCATCCTCCGAAGTTTCTACGACCATGAGGTGGAGGTGGGGATGAAGAAGGGGCACTCCCTATCCTACAAGGCATAAGTTCTGCTCATTTTGGAATATAATATTATTCTTTTTCTTTCATACTAACAGCGTAGTCCAGAAATATTCCCATAAATCAAGGTGAATTAGATATCAATTTCTCTGAGACAAATTTTGTTGCGGTTTTTACATATTTTTGTAACCTGCCCTCCCCTCTCCTCAAAAAAAACCTCCCTCCCTACCGTCAAAAAAGTCCTCGCTATGGCCCTGGGGATTTTATATCTATTTTCACATTCACCCTCCCCTCGTTTCTCCCTTAGAACTATTTCCGTATTTATCTGAAGGCTCAATGAAAGTTTGGATGTTTTGGCATTAAAATATACTCTTTGAGGCATCTCCCCCCTCTTTAACTACGAAATAATCTGAGAATTCCATTGGCTTTGAACTAGAATAAGACATTTATAAAGACACTGTAGTCGATAACAGTTGGTACCGCAACTGGTTAAAAAGCAAGCTATATCTTAAAATAGGCACTGGAACTTCTGATTTCTCATTAAATGAGCCTCCTCCAAAGTTCTCTCGACCACCCTTCCCATACAAACCTTATATCTTAGCAACGGGTAACTTGTATAGCTTACAGCCCATGTCCCTGGGTTGGAAGGGGGTCCTCAGACCCGGAAGCATGGTTATTTTACCTTTGGGCTATTTTGGGCAAAATGGCTGTCTTAAATTTTGATCGGATACGTTTGAGGAAAAAACAGTGTGGCGGAAGGCTTGTTGCCCTCCAATCACTTTTGACTTTTAAAAAGGGCACTAGAACTTTCAATTTGCAATCAAATGAGTCCTTCCGAAACTTATACGACCACCCCTTCCATATGAAGTGCCTCTAGGAAAAAAC
This sequence comes from Artemia sp. Kazakhstan ARC1039, assembly GCA_029168905.1. Taxonomy (NCBI): domain Eukaryota; kingdom Metazoa; phylum Arthropoda; class Branchiopoda; order Anostraca; family Artemiidae; genus Artemia; species Artemia sp. Kazakhstan ARC1039. The sequence goes on along the minus strand of JAQQPU010000159.1, from coordinate 18,810 downwards.
AAACAAATAAGCATTAATAGATTGAACTCACGTGGCTCTTTACTATAGGCAACGCTATAAGATTACCTCTGACTTAAACAGGTGAGTAGAACTTTCAATTTGCCTTCTAGTGAACATTTGAAATTATCCAGAGGCTTATTAGACAACTATCTGGGAGGTATTTTCCGGAGGGTGGGCGTATTTGCCGGTGGAAGGGGGGCAAACGCTTAGACCCAGGCTCAAAGATCTCATCCCCTTTTACACGACTGTCTCCTTTTTCACTTGCATAAACATGAGAAATTTGATTCTTGTTATAAACATTATACTGCCCTACCAAGGATGCCTTGAAAGTACCTTTCTTAGTATAATAACAGCCGAAAAACCCAACGCATATTGAAAGTTTACAGCTCACAAAGGAACTTTTTGGGTTACCCCAGCCATTGAATGTAACAGCCATGTTACCCCAGTCATGTAATCTCAAAAGCTCAGAGTAATGCAAAGAAAAACGTTGGTTATAGAGAACCTTGTTGCTTTTGTCATTTCTATTCCCTTTAAACGGTATATTTTAAGATGAAGTTCTATAAATACTACCCTGACCTAGGGCAAATAATCACCTGTAGAACTATACTTTCTTTAGTGTTCAGAACTATCACGTCTTTGGGACTATCTGGGACTACTATTATCGGTCTGTTTTGTACTTTCTTTACTATGGTTATCCAATTCTATTGGAGGACAACCAGATGCCTTCAATGTATTTTTTTTTATTAAACATCCGTTTATTGCTACCCGACCTCCCCATAATGTCGGATCAAAATTTTGAGACAGCAATTGTGTGAAAAATAGTCTAAAGATTCAATAAATATACCTTGGGAGACGATATAGCCTACACTATCCATGGGCCATCAACCGCATGTAATGCAAGTTACAAATTGCTTACAGATATGTTGTTGTGGAATGAGCATGGTGCGTTTGATCTTGGGTATCCAGTTAGCTCAAGGCTCTTAGAAATTGCTCCTTAGGACAAGAGGGACACGTATTTTACTTGGTTAGGGATGCTACAAGGGTCCAGAAATGGCCCAACAACCTTTTAGGTCCGGGGTCAGTTTGACACTTAAACCGGTAAGTCCATCGCTCAAGAGGAACCTAATGCCCAAATCCTTCCACACTCTAAGGGAAAAAATTCCATTTAACCAGGCCCACTCCCTTAAATATGGGGCCCTAAGAACAAGGACAAGAGAAGGAGAAGAGGAATTCCTTCTTCTTCTTCTTGAAAACATTAATTTTTCCGACTGGTTAGAAACTTTCAAAATCGTTGTCTGGGCTAAGGAGACCAAACTATTTGTCGGAAGGCAAAAGGGTGTTAGGGTGGCATGAAACGGGGCGAGAAGTTGTTGCTCCTGGTTAGTTAGAAACTTGCAGCCGTAAGTCCCTTGACCAAGGAAAATCTAATGTAGAAATAAAAATCTATTTTGGGGCATGGTCCCCCAGAATCAGGTCCAAAAGGGGACTAAAATATTTTTTTTCAATATATTGTCAATGTATCTCAATACTACAGAAAATAGAAATATGAAGGAACATGGACATTCCCAGTCGTATAATCAGCTGCATATATCTTGAATTTTTTTATTAGTTTGTTAATTTCAAGTTTAGGATTCCTGGTGGATTCTTATTTCTTTTGTTTTGTTCTTCCTTATAGTCATTTCAGCTTCATATAATGTCGACATTCCCAAAGAAAACAGAGATATTAAAGAACATAAAAATTCAACTTTGTATTATTTTCCGCGTCCGACATACCTGGAATTTGTTGAAATATATTCATTTCCAAGTTGGGATGCTTGATAGTCTTTAATTTCCTTCATCCCCCCCCCCCACGTAATCAAATCAACGTCAGTATAACAAAGAAAAATGTTTTCAAAGAAATTTAAATGTGAAAGAACACTGAAATTTTCCGTTATTTTATATTTCACATGCCTATAATTTGCTGAAATATATTTTAAACTTAGGCTTTTAGATGAGCTTTACCTACTTCACTTTTGTTCTTCTCTGCAAGCTAAATCGGCATGAATACGTTTCTCACGTTTTCAAATAGTGTAAAAATGTCAAAGAACATAAAATTCCCATGTTTTGTCTTTTTTTGCAAATCTAGACTTTGTTGAAAGTTATTTATTTTTAATTTTGAATTCCTGATGTACTTCTAGTTATTTTTACATTTTATTCTCTCTTGTAGTTAACTCAATTCCAATATATTGTCATTGTTTTCAAATACAAACATTAAAGAGTATACAAAAATTCCAATTCTATTGTTTGCAATTGTATATTTTATTGTTACCTAGAACTTGTTAAAATTTATTCATTTCAACTTCAGAATTCCTGATGGATTTTAGTTTCCTTCGTATTTTTCTCGCCCGTAGTAAATTCAACTTCAATATATTGTTGAAATGCTCAAAGAATATAGAAATGTCAAAGGAAATAAACATCTCCAATTGCATTATATGCAGCATGCTTACAATATATTTTTAAGTTGAGTCATATCAGATTTGCAGTTTCTGGTGAATTTTAGTTTCATTCTTTTTTTTCAACCTCATAGTCAAATCAACTTCAATGTTTATTTGAAATATTTGAAAAAAACAGAAACGTCAAACAAAACAGAAATTCCCAATTGTATTTTCTGCAGCAGACTTGGAATTTATAAAGTTTGATTTCTGTTTCGCTATTCTCTGTTTTCAAACTTATTGTTATCAATCAATAAGTTTTTGACGTTTTGAAAGAACATAAAAATGTCAAAGGAATGAAACATATCCAACTGTATTGTATGCTGTATGCTTAGAATTTTTTAAAATTTGATTTATATCATTTTTACAGTTTCTTGCGGGTTTTAGTTTCTTTCTTTTTTTTTAGCCCCCATAGTCAATTCAATTTCAATATTTTTCAACACTTTCAAAGAAAGCATGAATTTCAAATAATATAGTAATTCCCAATCGTATTAACTGTTGCGCACTTAGAGTTTGATAAAACTTATTCATTCCGTTTTGCTCTTCTCTCTAGTCGAAATTAACATCAACAAGTTTTTGATGTTTTCAAAGAATATACAGATAAAAAGACAGAAGCTTCGAAGCTTATTACCTGCTGCATAGTCTACTTAGAATTCGTTCAAATTATTTATTTCGTCTTTGGAGTTTCTTTTGTTTTGTTCCTCCTCGTAGTCAATTCAACCTTAATATATTGTTAACGTTTTTCCTTGGTCGGTTTTCGAAGAATAATTTTATTTCACAAATTTACTCGTACAATCCTTCTCAACTGCTGGTCATAAACGCCTCCAAGTTATAAAGATCCTTTTAATAAAACGAGAAAATTCATTTAAGTAGAAAGTCCCTTGAAATATATATGATTTAAAGGGAATAACTTCCATTCACAGCTTCTTCCATTGCTCGTCACATCGTAAAAAGTTTTGTATGTGGAGACATGTACAAAATACCAAATGTAGATCCAACAGTGGCGATTATGAAAATCCATAATAGAAATCTGAAACCGAAAACAGATTTAATTAGGCAATGTGGTTAAACTGGACATGATCACTAGTAGGCCAAAAAGTAAAGGAAACAAACTGAGACAAAAAAAAATTTCAAGTTTAACTTGAAAAAACAAATTTCGTACAAAAATAAGAGGAGTTTTATATGCTCCTCTGCACGTTAAATTAGAAAATATGGGTTTCAATCATTTTTTTTTACGTTGAATTCTAAAATAAACTTAAAATTTTTTTATCGTTCGTAGTTAGCAGCTTTAAGTTGCCAATAGTCACTTTTGATTTAATTATATAAATAGAATAGCTTATATGGTTGAAACAGGAGTTTTTCATCTCCTCTGGATACAAAAGACAAAGAAAAAACAACTTAAAAACAAACGATAAAACAAAAAACGCAAACGTATTAACAAATGAGAATAAATTCATATTTGTAAAATACAAAAAGAAACTAGAAATAAAAGTATTTTAAGTACAAATATGTAGCTTGCTTACTGAACCGAAAAAAAAATGACGGTTACTCTTGAAAGAATATTTTCTCATTTGATTCCAACGTATGACCAAAACTTATCAATAATTCACGATACTACTACTATCACTAGCAACTCATTGCAGCACCAAGCGGCCTGAGGCTAACATGGCTAGACGCGCTCCTTCTCCAACCCAATTTATTCAAACATCTCTTTTACGATACATACGAGTTAATTTTAGTTTGTTAAGCTTCTCTTTTGCCAAAATTCTATCAGGTTGAAGCGTGTTCTGTCAGGTTGAAATTGGGTAGTGTAAAAAAGAGCACTGTAAAATTGGATAGTGTAATAGAGTAGTGTAAAAAAGGTAAACAAAATTTACACTACACGTACTTGTAAACTGGCCGATGAGTATTTAAAACTTAAATATTTTTAAGATGTTTGTTGGTTTACAGTTTACCCACACTGTCTAAAAAAAAAACTCATAATTACTCTGCTTATCCCACTTAAGAGAACAATATGCACAAAACGTATTTTTACAAAAAAAAGCAAGAAAACTTAGAAAAAATGTTCAAACTACCTTAAATCTTCATTTTAATTACACAAAGAAAAAAAATCCATAAAGAATACTATTGTATGCTTCTGCTGTAATTTAAAAGAAAAAAGTAATAAAAAACAACATTTCTATCATATTTGAAGGCTATCCAATAAACGCTTTTAAATTTAAGTGTTTCTTATATTATAATACACGTTTTTTTAATACCCGACCCGCAATATCTAAAAAAGACCTTAAAATTTCGATGGCTGTGTCACACTTGTAAAAACTTAAAATTGTCATTCTATTCTTAAATAATTTTGACCGATAATAATTGTCATAAAAACTGTTTTATTTAACATATACAAAATGTCAAACCCTTTTTTCTCCTTAGTAATGGCACTCCTGATCAGAGGCGCACCCTGGATTTCTCTTCGGGGGTAAGATAATTTGTCTTGGGGGTTTTTACACAAAAGACTTCAGAAAACGCATCAAAATTTGCTTATATGCACTTTTGTTACATTTTTAAGAGTCGGACAAACATTTTTTGGGGAGGGAGCTAAAACCCATCAAAACCATCCTGGATACGGCCTTATTCCAGATATTATTTTTTGTGTATCTGCCAGTAGTGTTACCAGCGCTTTGAGATAAATTCTACTTGTTTTCCAACTAAATTGAACCGCATAAAATTCTTTATGGTAAAATTATTGTATTCTGCATCAGATTCTGTTTTACAGACAAAAATACTAGAACAAACTGAAAAAGCAAGCAGCTTTTTTTTCTCGCATATCCTCATCCTCTCTCAGAAATCAATTCTAAGCGCTATTTCTCGTTTGATGATTAGTCTGAAATCCATGGAAATTTCTTTTTTTGAATCGTTTGTGCTCGATGAAAATTCCTTTTCTTTTGCTTAAATTTCATAGAGGTGACTGAAGGAGTTTCAAATATTTCAACAAAGCAAAACTTGACTTAGCGAATACAGCCCAAATGTACTGAAAGGTACCACAATATTTTGGATTATACTACAAAGTGTTCATATGTGCTGTATTGTATCATGATTTCCATACTCTACCAAAAGCAGTACAATTGTAGCGTGTTGGCAACGCTGCTTGTCAGTTACTGAGGCTGTTCAGCTTTTATTAAACACACTGTGTAAATAAAACTAGTACAGTGGAGAAAAAACGTCAATTTTTAGTGCCAAGGGACCCCAAAAACCCAAAACTTTTAGAGTAACAATCCCAATTTCTTCAAATTTTACAAAAGATTAATTAAACAGAATAGTTTTGCATATTTTGCATATGCATATTTTCCATATTAGTAATTTGGTGGTAATATTGGTGGAATCAATGGTAATACCCGTAGTTGGTGCGGCAATTGATATTATTTCCATTAACATAGTAACTGATGTGCTCAGTTCCAATTAAATACAAATATAAAAATTTGTCTGAATATTCAAAAAAAAAAAAAAAACAGACAGAATTTTTCTAAATTGACCATGTGTCTCACCTGTCAATAACAAGGGCTACTTGTTGCCATTCTAGTTTGATAGCCTCTTTTTTATCTTGTTCATTGAGGCGATATTCATTACGTTCAAGTGCTTGAGCAACTTTAGCCAGGGTGTAGAGTAACTGCCTTTCAAAGGCATCAGGGAACTGGTTTGCCCCTGTATTATTATGATTAGAAGTAAATATCCTCCTGAAAAATAAGATAATTATGTGATTGACAGTTAATAAGGTCCGGAGTAGGAGGGGGAAAGGGCTATCTGGCATTGAACTCTAAGAGTCGAAAGCCAAACTTAGATCTAAAATTGCATAGTTATTTTGTGAGAGAGAACTTGAAAGGTATGTTCACCTATAAACCTGTCACAGCTTTCCTAAGCCTTATGACTTAGAAAAGTTTTTCCAAAGCCAAAGATGAAGCTAACGTAAGTTTTCCTAAGGCCAAAGCTAAAAATGTTGTGTATATAAAAGATGACAAAAGATCTTTAAATAAAAGAACGTCAAGACAAAAAACCGAATGCGGTTTAAACCCTAAACATCTGAGAAGGCCCTTCTAAGACTCAAAATGAATAATGTCAAAGCTTTTTTTTGAATCCAGAAGGCCTACGCTGTATTTAGGTCAAACCAGAAGCGGAGTATACGAACAGTGTGAAACATAATTCACGTTTATGCCTAGGTACATCGAATAAAGACCCCTCCTTGTTAAAGCTCAAGTTCCATAATTAGCATCATTTAGCATGTATTTTGGAAAGTAAAGCCTCAGTTATAGAATGCAAATCCGTCATTACTCCCTTACTACTGACATTACTCCCTTACTACTTTTCTACAATAAGCCAGAATCGATAAGATGAAAAAATAAGCGAGACCAGGTGTTGCTCTTGAATAAAAAACTCATATTAGGCTAGTCTCAGTTGAATAGATCTGCAGGATAAACTTAACTAAAATAGATAACGACAGCCTTGGTAGAATTAAGCATAGATTGCTGTCAAATTAAGATTAAAACACCATTAACAGACATTACTTGCATTATTAAGTTCAGCTCCCCCCCCCCCAAAAAAAAATAAAATAAAATTAAGGAATGTTCGAAAGAAGATTACAGGGCTCATAGTCAAAGTCCATGAATCTCAAAGCCCAAAACCTTAAAAGAGCTATACACTTTAAAAGGAAGACACCTATTGCTGAAACAAATACATATATAATTATGTAAATAAATACCTCCTTTATTCTCAACAAAACATGAAAACACGCTAGCACCGGGTTGTCAATTACGTATTATTCACAACACACATAAGAAAATCTCATAAACTAAAATTACGCACAATGTAAGTTACAAATGAAAACAAGAATCGATCACTAGAATTAGTAGGTAGCAGATATAGCTTTCGAAAGCCAACCAATCGGGTAAATTGTTCAGAGTTTCAGTCAAGAATCAGCAAAAATATCTGAGTGAGTTTAAGACGAAATACAACTGAAGCCAAGTTTCACCGGCAGGTCAAGTCTGAGTCCGTAGAGATAATACCCTGAGACTATCTTCATAAGCAACATACTGGGCAACATAAGAAACATACTGGGTAGAGGTAATACCCTGAGATTTTCTTCATAAGCAACATACTGGGCAACATAAGCAACATTCTGGGTAGAGATAATACCCTGAGACTATCTTCATAAGCAACATACTGGGCAACATAAGCAACATACTCGGTAGAGATAATACCCTAAGACTATCTTCATAAGTAACATACTGGGCAACATAAGCAACATTCTGGGTAGAGATAATACCCTGAGACTATCTTCATAAGCAGCATACTGGGTAACATACGCAATATACTATGTAGAGATAATACCCTGAGATTATCTTCATAAGCAACATACTGGGCAACATAAGCAACACACTGGGTGGAGGTAATGCCCTGAGACTATCTTCATAAGTAACATACTGGGCAGCATAAGCAGTACTTGGTAGAGATAATAACCTGAGACTATCTTCATAAGCAACATACTGGGCTCCTGTGATAATCCTGCAAACTCGCTTTTGGATACCCTTGAGCTTATCATTTTGAATCAAGCTGAGACCGGCGTGCCACATAAGGCAAGAATATTCCGACCACATTTGGCTTATTACAAATAAAAAAAAAACTTTGTTGCTTAGAAGGAATTCTTAATCGACGATTTAGGGTTAACAACGGTAACAACAAGGGACATTTCTGAAACACGGCCATGACCATCGTTCATTTAGCCTAGGGGAGAGTGGGGTACGTTGGGACGCGGGGCCGTTGAGACACGTGTACTTTTGACAGAAAACTTCAAGCTAAACATCTGCCGCTACTCACACCTCAAACGCCATCTCTTAGACTATCTGTGGGTAGTATAGTGTTCGCATGTGCAACTTTCTATCACAAAATTTAGGTAAGAATTTTTTATGTGGTTTTTGAAAAACATTTTTTCTTTGCGAAATTCTACGGTACTCTTAAGTAAGCAGCTTCTAGAAAATTGCTTATAGCTCATTAGATAGAGAAATTTATGAGCTTTTCGATGGTATAAATTTTGTTGTGTTCTTCTGCCACATAGTGGCTGATCTAAGTTTTTTTCTTAAGTTCGTACTGTTAGGATACTCTGGGACACGTGTTTCAGGGTACACTGGGACAGGTTCAGTAGCAGATATACCACTGCGTTTCGTGACGGAACGGATGAAGAAAAAGAAGAGTTTAGTCACACTACCGTCTTTGACAACAGGCGAGTATTTACGATTGAGCAGGAGCTTCAACTAGACGAGTACATCCTTCAAGCAGCCCGAATGCACTATGGTCTCTCCATAAAGAGAGCCAGAGAGCTTGCTTGGCTTATGGCGAAACGAAACGGACTTGCATATCCGTCAAACTGGGACAATGAAAAGTCTGCAGGCAAAGACTGGTTGCATGGCTTTCTTAGAAAACATCCTTCGATTTCGCTTGAAGGCTGGAACCTAAAAGTATCCAGAGAAATTTTGGTTTCAATCGTGTTGCTGTTGACACTTTTTACAGGAATCTCGGGGAGTTGTATTCAAAATACAAGTTCCCTGCTAGCCGGATCTTCAGCCTCGATGAGACTGGGCTCACGAATGTCCAGACCAAGCGTCAAAGAGCACTGAGCCCGAAGGGAGTAAAGCAGCTTGGTGCTACGACTTCCCAAGAGAGAGGAAAGCTGGTGACCATTGTGGACACTATAAATGCCATGGGAGGATTTATTCTAGCCTTTTTGATTTTCCCACGAGCACGTTTTGTAGAAAGGAGCCCCCCCCACAGACTGCTGGAATAGCAAGTGGCAAGCCTGGAAATGCTTGGATGACAAAGCTTCTGTTTTTGCTGTATTTGGAGCACTTTGTATCGCATGTCCACCCATCTCCTGAGAATCCTGTCTTGATTCTGATGGACAATCATGAAAGTCACAACAGTTACGATGCAATTTTGTTGGCCAAAGAAAAGGGAATACATTTACTTACGTTCCCGCCGCACATATCATCCCTGTTGCAACTTCTAGAAGTTTCGGTTTATGGACCTTTATCGACTTACTGGTCAAAGGCAATGGAGAACTGGTTGAGACTTCACCCTGGTCGAGTAGTGATGGAATATGAGATCGGTGAATTACTGGGGATTGCTTTTCCTAAGACCTTCTCTCAGACTAACATCACTAGCGGATTCTCAAAGCCTGGAATTTTCCCGCTGAATACTGGAGTGTGGCAAGAGTCTGACTTTCTTCCTGCTTTGTGCGTTGACGAAAATTTACCAGATCCGCAGGAGCTTCGGTTGAGCCAGAGTCCCAGTACTACGACCCATTCAACCTCGTTTGTTGTGCCGGAAGATATTATACCCCTGCCAAGAAGGGAAGCTACAAACAGAAAGACAGGCAGGAAGCCTGGAGTATCAAAGACATTGACTTCTACACTGGTGAAAGACTCGATCCAAGCTGCAGAAAACGAAAGGAAGGCAAAAAAAAGAGAAAAAGGATCTCAAGAAAAGCAAGAAAGCGGTTCCTGCCAAAAAGCCGAAGATTCAGAAGAAAACCACCAAGAGATTGCCGACGTTCAGTGACGAAAGCGGAGATGAAGCAGGACCAGGGGATTTTGAGTGTGACGGCAATTCTGACGACTCTTTCTGCTCTGAAGATTTTCGATTGGTGGAAGAGGAGTCTATGACTCCCAGTATCTGTTCCGGTGACTTTGTTCTAGTCGAGTACAAGGGGAAAAAGGGATCGAAATTCTACATTGGTGAAGTTCTTCAGGCCGAGCCAGACGGCTACACTGTCAATTTTTTGAAAAGAAACGTTCCAGCCTGGAGGTTTACGTTTACGAAAGAGCGCGATGAAGCCTTTGTCGATAGTTCAGAAGTAGTGATGAAATTGCCAGTTCTAATGGTCTCGGGCGGAACTAAACGCATTGCCAAGATGATCAGATTTGATGCAGACCTGACCAACTGCTCTGTTGAAGTTTTTTTTTTTAATAAGTCTACTGTATTTTTACAGTTTTATACCACAAAGTATACGAAGTTTTAATTGATTTATCATGGTGTCCCAAAGTACCCACCACCCTGACCCATAGTACCTGCACAAGTGGTACTCTGGGAAAAAACGGGACCCTCTAAAAAATAAGTCTTGCTAATTTTACTGCGAGCAATAAAAATATGAGAAAAATCCCAGTAAAAGCCAAATGATTTTGCCACAGATTGATGTTTGATGCAAGAAAATCGGACAGTAAATTTAGGAGATATTGAGCTTTAAGTTGAACTTGTCCCAGGGTTCCCGACTCTCCCCTATTGATTAAGATCAACTAGAGGAGTAAGGTGGGGAGGGGTTACTTATGGTAAAAAAGAAAAGAAAAAAAATATGCAAGTAAAACAAAGAAATAATCAGTCAAAAAATATAATAGATAAAACATCTTAGAGATAAGAATAAAAAAAAGGAAAAATAAATAACATGGATCTTCTCAGTGAAAACAATAAAAAAATGATGGAAAAATTTGACTTCTTTCAGGAAATTGAAACTTATTAAATTGTTCCTGATATAAAATACAGTTTATAAATAGTTTGCTTTAGTGCTAAACGGAGCATCCACATCAACATGTTTTGAAGTCTGAGAACCTCTGAAGATAATATGCAATCACAATTCTTGTAAAACATCATTTTTGGAACCTTCTAAGTTCAGTTTTAGACACATTTAAATTTAGATATTTATCATTGATTTTACTTTTACATTTTTAAAGGAAAACTTGGACATTGAAAAATTCGGTAAGTAAATGTATAGAATGTTCGAAATTAGATTTTGAAGAAGGCTTTGTTTAATTTCAAGAGAAGCAAATAGGATTTGTCATTTTTAGGCCGAGTTTTCAACATTTTAAAAGAAAAATGGTGGGAATTTCGTCGACAATTAAATTAGAAACAGACATGTTTGAAGTGAGACGGAGCATTTGGACAAGCCGCTCCCTAAGGTATTCTTCCTTTTATCTATCCCATGAGCATTTTAATGTCCATGTAATTGACCTATTTTGCGTATTCTTAAGTTACCCCCACCCCCACAACTAAAAAGACTCTAATTAAGTTATTGCATGAAAGAATCAACAAGTTTTATAGACAAAATGGATTTCACTAAACCATCCTTTCAAATGCATCTAGCTTATACATCACAAAAAGCACTTTATCTCCTGTTTGACCTTCCACAACGGAAACGGTCTTTTGAATAATAGCTATACTAAAACCCAGGTCAATTTTTTGCTAGTCCATTATCACCTCTTCTATGTAAGGATGTTCCAAGGGAGAAAATAGGAAACTTTCCAGCAAAGATTTAGTGGCCGATACAATCGGTTTTCTTCAGAAAGAAGTTGACTTTAGAGCCTAGGACGTGGAGAGATAATTCTAAGAGCTGTTCTTCTGATCATTGACAGCAGTGACTTTTAACATTGTTGCCAACTGCAGGTAAGAATTAATTTAGGTTTTGATTTTTGGGGGCTTGAAAAAATGGTCGTTATATGCTATGCACACAAGCGGGCTGCGCGTAAAGTGGAACAATCAGATGTCGCAACATTGATGTTAAATTCCCTAGACGTTCCTCAATCTGTAAGATCCAAGTTTTCTCATCGAACCGTAACCGTAAGGTCAGTAGTCATAATTTAAAATTTGCCAAAGAATACGTTTGTCCAGAACTTCTGCTAGAAATATCATAATTCCATTATATAAATTTAATCAATTATCGGTAATTTTTTGTTGAAAACAAATTGTTATGCCAAGAACAAAATGACTGGGACAAACATTTGGCCGAATTTTTGAGAAGGGGAAAAACAGGCAAATTCGTTGGAAATATATAAGGAACTTATATATAAAAATCACAACGTTATAGGCTAGGGCTAATGGCTGAAGGTCTCTTCTCCCACTTTATAAACATCACTGATTTGAATCCAAGTTCTCTCCTTTCCCCTTTTTTAAATGCTGGAATGACTACAAGCTTTTCAACGTTTTTCAGTTGAATTGTAATGGAAGCTTAATCAGTTCAGATAACAATAATTATAAAGGAATTGTAATTATTTCTTTATTGTAATGGTTTTGTCAATTACACTAGACGAAAATAATAAGTCTAAAGTTGTTGTTCATTTAGGTCACGCTTTAACGCTCGTGTTATCTTTGCGAAACATTCCCTGCGAAAACAATCATTTGTCCAACAAAAAGGCAAATTTGTCTATTCAGTTCTACTTTGATTGAAGGGAAACAGGGCTGCCACTCGGTGAGAAAAAATCCCTAGATTTAAGTGACGTTTTGTTTATTTAGTGATTATCTTCAATAGTCTTGTCATTTATGTGCTGATTTAGTGATTTTTGCTTTAAGCAATATAAAAAATAACTAAAAATAATGATAAATCACTAGGGATAGCAACCCTGGAGTTGAGCTAGGGCTCTATCAGGCTCAACAAGAATTGGATTAATGGAGAACGGAAGCAAAAACATAGATTCATTAACCAAATCTAGTGCGGAAACAAACATACACCAAGATACAGGATTTTCATCCAGCTCGTATCCTCGAGAAAATGACCTTGTACCCTTTACTGAAAAGTCCCTTTACTGAAAACCCTTTACTAAAAAGTCTCCGGGGATATCAAACAGAACTTAATTTATTAGAAAACTAAACTTACATTCTGACGTATGGATCAACAAAAACAGTCAGACCAAAATTAGTTAATCAATTAATAAAATTAACAAATTAATTAATCCTTTGTCATTTGTCACCCAATGGAAAAGATAAAGCATTCATGGAATATATGTCCTAGATAGAAAGTGTATGGAAATGGATGTAACTAATGAGTCGGGAGCGTCAATTAGTCACTACCCGTTGACCGTGCATGCAATTTTTGGATCAAGATCTCTATTATAAAGTATCAAAGAATTCAGAATATAATCACTCCCCCCCCCTGAAACCATCTTGAGGAGTTAGCACTTTTGATTCCTAGCCTACTGGAGTCTATTTATGCTTGAGAATTGCGATTTTTTAAGATTTTCCCTTTTGGTTGTTCGAAAATAATGAAGTTTTTGGGTAGCATCACATACAATTTCATCTTTTTATCACCAAAGTTGTCACGTTGAACTGTACAATAAATAAACAAAACCAATAGGTAAATTTGAAAATACTTTTCACCCGTGAAAATTCAAACGTCAGGAATGTGTTGATTCCCAAAGACTACTACAGCTTCAAAGAATTGTTATGCCTTCTTATGCTGAATAGCACTATTCAGCTTATTTTTTGTTTTTAGCTTATTTTTTGCTCGATTTTTAATCCAAGTTTTTTTTTTAATCTGTCGCCCGCTGCTAAAAAATGGCAGAACTGCATACGTAGTTCAAAATTAAATTCGTGATTTGTTTCTATTTTTTAAGATACACATGACTTTGTAAGTTTCCACTTGACCATCAGATTTCATTTTCGCTTTCTTTGGCACTTTAAGACTAAAGTGATGGAGGTCTTTTACGGTGCTACATAAGAAAGCCAAGTGTTTGGTAAAGAAAGTAAAAAACAGACTTAAACTTGAAAGAGGCTGAAACTACCGTAAATTTTATATATATTTAATATCAAAATACCAAATATATTTATTTAGCTGTATTTGATACAATGTACATATATAATATAATTTAATGTAGTTTAATAATAAAAAAATATTATACTAATGGATATTATTCACATGTTAAATATATATTCGATACCTACCCTAAACACGAACCAGTACAATTTTATCACCTTTACACTAAAGTTACATTTCTCGTACAGGTTTATTCTACTTTAATTGGATTGATCATCATATATTTTGGAGTGTATATTCTACGGAGCACCCTGAGCAAAGGATTTAGAGCTGCTTCAAACCTGGCTGAGCAAACAGGGTCATATCATTGACCCACTTTCCAAACCAAATAACAAGTGACACCAGGACTCGAACCCCTGACCTCGGGGTTTCAAGTCCGAAGCACTAACCACTCGACTAGGATGGTTCATATTTAAAATGAAAATACCATATATATTTATTTAGTTGTATTTAATATAATTCAGTTATATAATATAATTTAATGTAATTTAAAAATACAAAAATTTTATACTAAATACATATTATATATACGTTCAATATGTATTTGATACCTGCCCTAAATACCAACCATTACAATATCACCCCCTTTACACAAAAGTTATGATTGTATGTACAGATTTACTCCCACTTTAATGGACTGATCAGCATAAATTTTGGAGTGTATATTCTAGGCAACACACTGAGTAAAGTATGCTCTTTACTTATCTTTGTTTTGTTTTTTATTATTTTTATTTTTTGTGTCTTTCGGTTGAAATATATTTATAATTGAAGTGAAAACCCTCGGACTCGAATTGTTCACTGCTTGAAGAAATTAAAAAAAAGAAAAAAGAAAAAATTCAACTGAAAGTAAGGAGCAACATTGAAACTTAAAACGAACAGAAACTATTACGTATATGAGGAGGCTCGCCCCCTCGTCAACACTTCCCACTTTACGCTAAACTTTTTTAGTACTTAAAAAAAGCTTATTGTTCTAATAAAATGACCGTTGTGTTTTAGGAGTCATCTTGAAAGAACTGGGACAAAATTCAAACTTTAGCGTAAAGAGCGAGGTTTTGACGAGGGAGCGAACCCCCTCATATAAGTAATAATTTCTGTTCGTTTTAAGTCTTAACGTTGCTCTTTACTTTCAGTTGAAAAAACTTGTTTTTTAAATTAATTTATGATCGTTTTTAAATAATGCTGGGAAATATGGCGCCCCCTTCATGGATAATTCTATTCCAACATGAAAAATTCATCCATGGAAAGATCCGGCCACGTAACCCCTTCCCCTTGACCCCTACCACCAGAAAAAATCCCCCCTGAAAACGGTCCGTATGCTTCCAAATAACCAATACTATATGCACATAAACAATGGGCAAAGTTCATAACTTGCAGCCCTTCCCCCGGGAACTTTGGGGGGTTAAGTCATTCTGAGTTGTTATATTTTTCGACCATGATGAACAAAATGGCTATATAAAAATTTTGATCGGGGGATTTAGGGAAAAAAATGAGAGTGGGAGGCGGCCTAGTTGCCTCCAATTTTTGGTCACTTATAAAGAGCACTAGAACTTTTAATTTCCGTCTGAATGAGCCCTTTCGCTATATTCTAGGACCAATGGGTCGATACGATTACCCCTGAAAAAAAAAAAAACAAAAAACAAATAAACACGCATCCGTGATCTTTCTTCTGGCAAAAAATACAAAATTCCACCTTTTTTAAGTATAGGAGCTTGAGACCTCTACAGTAGGGCTCTCTGATACCCCGAATCTGATGGTTTGATTTTCATTAAGATTCTATGCTTTTTAGTGGGATTTCTCCCTTTTTCGAAAATAAGGCACATTTTCGCAGGCTCGTAACTTTTGATTGGTAAGACTAAACTTGATGAAACTTATATATTTGAAATCAGCCCAAAGATACAATTCTTTTGACGCATCTATTGGTATCAAAATTTCTTTTTTTTAGAGTTTTGGTTACTATTGAGCTGTGTCGCTTCTTACTTATAGTTCGTTACCACGAAGTGTTTGATTACGGTAATCAATAATTGAATTGTATTTACTTGAAAATGCAAGTTCAATTGTGAATTCAAGTAGCTACTCAATTACGCGTCCTGTTCAGAAAGAATCTAGCTAACGACATTCAGTATATGCAACCTATACAAAAAAGGGAAATAGATATTCCAATACTTTTTAAGCATTTATGTTTTTCAGGAAAAACATAATGGGTTTTCCCTTTTAGATTGCAAACATGAAAGGAAAAAGAAATGATAGTATATAAAGGGCTACGGATAAATTGTAAGATCGTTCTAAGTGCTGAGAAATGGTAGTTCTTGCATATATTAAAAAAGGAAAAACGTTTTTCACTGTGTTTGACATTCTTTTTGAAATATATAAATCCTCTTTTACTTAACATTTTGTCGATTCTGAACTTTTGACTAACAAGTATTTCTTTCATAAAAAAAGGTAGTTACCATCTAAAAGCAATTAGCTTTTTTCCTATATTTTAGCACGCACCTCGTGGCAAACATTTACGTACAGTTATTTGTAATAAGATATTCCCTTACCGCCTGCCACAGCAGACAACAACGTTGCCTCTTCACGAGGGGCTCTTGAGCGTTTCAAACTAGATGTTCCACTAGTCCCAGGATTAGCCATACAGAGTGCCTCCTCCTTCTCGAAATATAGTGCCTCCTCCTTCTCGAATATTTTTTCTTTTCTTCCTCGTCTTCTGATGCCACAACCATCGGGAATGAGGCGCAGATTCGTACTAAATGCTGCAGGAACTATGATATCCACTTTTGCTTTATAATAATTCGTAGCGTTTATTGTTGCTAAAATTTTAGTTGAAGCTTCGCTTCAGTAATTCTGGCGAATTTTTTTAAAGGTTTTGCAAAGATCGATTCTTGCATTTACATTAGGCCGGTGCTAAAATCGTATTAGAATAGCACTAATTTTACCGTGAACATTTCTTTTTTTCATTTTTCCGTTTATTAGCTTTGCCACTCCAACTGAAAATTACGCAATTGAAAATTAATGTCACTTTATTTTTTGATGATATTCTAACAACACTTAAAACTGAGCAAGCACTAGTCGACTTGATTTCTAACCTAGAGTTGCTTCTTTCTTAGGACTGTTTCTATTGAAATTTCCATTAAAAAACAAAACAAAAAAAAACAAGACATGGGCTTTTCGGGAATAAGGTGCCTGTGCCCCGTGTAATACAGAATTTTTTAGATACTCATTGCCTGGTTTCCTTTCTTGTAAGTATATAGTCCGAGCGAGCGCCTTGATTCTGCATGTTTACCATGTTGAAAATTTGGGCAGTATGGTTAACGTTCTTGATCGAATTTCTTCTACGAAGCTTTGCCGTTATTTCATATGTTTCCAGATACTTATAACACCAAATTGATGTGTCCTTATACATGGGTGCCCCTAAGGAGTGCAGGAGGGGGCACCAGCCCCTCCTGGCTGAATGATGCAGCCTTTTTTTATATTTTGTTTAGAGATTTCTATAATGTAGCATTAAAAATGTCAATAAGACCAGGTAAGCCCCCCCCCCTGGAATTCAGCTTATGGGCGCTCATGTCCTTATAGACTGATATTTTAGATTCGACTGCCTTAAATACGTGATTAAACGAAAACTGTAAATCAGCATAGTTTCAGCGTTTACGGCGAAAATCCTGGTTTGAAAGATTCTCTAATTGTGATTCTCTAATTATGCATTAGTATAATCTTCACTTTAATCTTTAGTTTTAAGCAATGAAGTGTCAAATCAGCAATTTTAATTGAATTAAACAATTCAGGTGAGAATTCAATTCCTCATTTCTGTTAATGCATCAAAGAATCATCCATTTTATAGATTTTTTTTTTCTCCTGGGACTCTTTGTGATTCTCATTGTTGCTTCTCCTATAATCGAAGATTTCGTTCATGATTCGATGTGATCATCTTGGTCAGTTTTCTAATAACCGCAGATTTCTTTGCCCATTATTTTCATCTCGGATTCTTTGTGATGCTTGTTGTCGCGTGTCTTGTAGCCTCAAATCTCGTTGCGCTTCATTTTCGTGCAGAATTACCTCAGACATTTTTCAATTCATTTTGCTTTAGCTGTTTGGACTCATTCCAAATCATATACAATTTCGCATAACCTCATAGGTATAAGAAAAATTTCTTTCCCAGCTTTTCCCCAGTCGTTATGTTTTTGCTTTGATTGCTGTGTTATACAATTCAGTAACAACCATGAATGTTCCAATTCCGATGGCCTCTGATATATCTAAATTATGCATTTGCATAGTTGTCATTTTATTCTTTAATTTCAGGTAATTGGGTGGCAAATCAGTAATTTCAGTCGAATTAAATTTTTTAGCGTAAATTCACCTCTCCTTCCTGTTTATCCTTTACAGAAGATAAAATAACACGCTCCTCACTCAATTGTAATTTTCTGAAATATCTAAATTCCGCAATAGCATGATTTTCGTGCTATTCTTTAGTTTTAAGTCGCATTTTCGTTTTTTTAGCACATCTTCGTAATTTTTGCTCTTGAAATGTATTTGATTGTGACGTCTCTCACATAATTTTTTTCCAAATTAAGGCTCTAAACAAATTTTCTCAAACTCGTGGCTTATTTAGATCATTTTTTCCGGCCAGAACATCCCAGTTTGCCAAATAAAAAAAAAAAAAAATATTGAGCTATTTTCAAATAAATATATTCATAGGTATATTAAATACATTTTTTTGAAATTGACATACTG
>JAQQPU010000158.1:113249-139475 GCA_029168905.1 Artemia sp. Kazakhstan ARC1039 | reverse complement strand
CACAACTTTATTTTTTAAAACAATAATAAACTTTAGCGTAAAGAGCGAGGTGTTGAGGAGGGGACAGTCCCTTTCATATACGGAATAATTTCTGTTCGTTTTAAGGTTTAATGTCGCTCCTTACTTTCAGTTTAAAAAACTTGTTTTTTTTATTTAATCTGGGTAAAAACTTTGAATATAACTTTGAACTTAGAAGCTTAATTTGTTCATAATGCCCTTTGCCTATATCTGTTTTGTCACCTTTAAAACAGTTGAAATGGGCGACTTTGATATTGATTGTTTTTTTTTGCTCTTTTGGATTCCTAAGAAGCCTTCTTGTATTAAAAACTGGTTTTTAATTACAATTTAAAAAAAATGCATTTAAAAGTTTTTTTTGGCTTCTTTATAGAATATATGTCATGTAAGCTAAGGCTGAACTGCTGCTTTTTTATCGCTTTTGGCTGCTCTTTTGGATATTATTCATTTTTTCTTTTGGGGATTCATTCCAAATTATAAACTGATAAATACCTAATATCAGTCAAATTATAAACTTTATCTAAAAGGAGTAAATTTATCAAATTGAAAAATACATGATGAACACTTCACATGAGATCACTTCAATTACAATGACACAAAAACACTTAATAGTTTATTCGCTATGAAGAAAAATGAAGTGCCAGCTATTTTCTTAGGTAAAAAATGAAGACCTCATCCGTTTTAAGTGTAATTAAATGAAATAATATGCAGACTGAAGTAGCTCCAGGAAGATGTTGAAATGTTCATCCTAGTTCGTCACTTTTAATCCAAGCCAAAATGTTAGGACGCTTAGTATCAGTTATTGAGTTTAAGCTCTGATTTCCAAATGCTCACAAGAATTACCAAATTTAAGAAAGTCGCAACAATAAGTCACCTGTGTTCATAAATACTCTGACTCCTCTTGGATCCCCACCCAGGCTCAAAGCTTCTGCTATGGTCATTTCCATGGAAATCCCCAAAGAGTTTCTTTTTAAAATAGCTTTCAAGCGTAGTTAGGGGTATTTAGACTTTTTTGCTTTTCTTCAAAGCTTTGATAAATGTGTTAATATATTCCAAATGTTACATTTGTGCATATTTATGGTAATCATTTGTGGGGTGATCGAATTTTCTAAACCACTGTAGACACGTAAGAACGTTGCAACATATAGTACCCTGAGGTCATAAGACTGTCAAAGACTCCTCCTTGAACCTCCCAAATTGAAAGCTTTTATTATGACCTGGCCTTTTAATGTAACTTGGGCACTGGACCAAGGGCGCCATTGTTACTCGAGCGCAACGTTAGGTGGGGATGTCGATATCGCTTTCGTCACACCAATTCGTTTTAGTGTGAATCTGCCTGGTACATATGAATGAATGTTTTCAAAGTAAACCCGTTTCATCAATAGGAAAAAAAAACCGGATTGGATGCATATGTCCCTTTCCCTTTGGACGATAAAACCATGCAAGTGCTGTATCAAGTATAACTAACGAAAATCTTGTTAATTTTTTCCAACTTTTCAACTTTTTGGCATCCCTGCTTTCAATAATAAAAAATAAAGGTTCTATCACTTAAATATAATAACTCCCTATGCCCCCCTTCTGGATACCATCTTGATAGGATACCGTCTCTTCTTTAAATAAAAAAAATCATTAACTCATTGGCAACCCTGCTTAAAAAAAAATTGAGGTATTATCATTTAAATATGATAGCTCAATACCCCCCTCCCCCCTCTGGATACCACCTTGATAGGATGCCGTCTCTGCTTTAAATTAAAAAAATGAAATTTTTGGGATCCCTGCTTTCAATAAATAAAATTTCGAGCTATTATCATTTAAATATAATACCTCCCTACCCCTCCCCCCCTCGGGATACCACCTTGATAGGATACCGTCTCAGCTTTCATTAGAAAAATAATTTACTGGATAATTAACAAGGTCACTATATGGTTCAAACAAACACGCAAAATAATGTTAAACAGCTTAGTGTTCCTTGAAAAAAAATTGAGGGTATGAGTAAAGGGGTACAAAGACAACAACAGAAATGTCGAAATTATTCAGATATACCTCAAATTATTGGAAAACTGAGTGATAGATTCGCCATGGAATTCCATAAGATCCAAAGAATCTAATTAAAAGGGAGCACACACAAAAGCCAAATAAGGCCAGTAGCCTATGAGAAATCGCAAAATACCCAAGACAATGAACAAGTCCTAATGGGGGGCCCTAGGTCTATCAAAATATTTCAATGGTTTCCCAGGGAATTTGATATCATTTTCTTCTGTCTCCACTTTAAATGAAAAAAATAATTATCTTTTCGGCATCCCTGCTTTCATTAAAAAAAATGAGGTATTATCATTTAAAAATGATAGCCCCCTATCCCCCTCCCCTATAGGCAATAATTCACAATTTATTTATGAATCATATTTTTGGGGTAACTTCCGGTTCAATCTTTAATTCCCCAACCTTGTACACAGCTTAGTCTATAGCTAAATTTTGTCTCAACCAAAGGCTGTTTTTTTTTTTTTGGGGGGGGGGGGGGTAAAAATGTTCCAGAAAGAAGATTGTATTTTCTATCAGGTGTTCAATAATTGAGTATTAAACATTAAGAAAATCTTATCTAAAAACAGCAAAAAAAAACTGCAAACTTACAATTCAGCTGTAGAAACAATCTGTCGGCTGTCAATTTCAAAATCCAACAAAAGGCTGAAGCTGCATAGTAGTGAATGCGTTCTACAATTCTATTCAACTTGAAAATAAAATTCTTGACTACGAATGATGTAATAAATAGCGATTTAGAAACTGTATTCGAAATGATTTAAACTCATTTCATAAAGACGATACTCTTTTTTGTCAACATATGAAGAACTGTGTATATTGCAATATTTGCAATAGCATATTGCATCTGTCTGGTTTTTATGCAAAGTAACAAAAGAGACGAAAATTAATGAACAAGAGAGTAGTGAAGAATTATGGTATACAAAGTAATATTTGGCAGGGAAAGTCACTGGTGATAAATCACTAGGGGTGGCACCGTGATTGCGTGATTTTCGGGGATTCGGGGAACCAAATTTTTTTTCGGGGTGACGCATAAATTTTCGGGGAAATACCCGAAAATTCGGGGATAATGCAAGCTCTGCTTGATTTCTAATCAGGAAAATTGAAATACTAAACCACACGAGAAGGAAAAGCTCCGACTTTGCGGTTGACGAAATAAAGAATTGCCGTAAAAATAATTTAAATTCGACCGAACGCCACCGCCTCTTCCGGCGGCGGCGTGCCTGCGGTGCTCCGGCTGCGTTACGACACTTCGGCGGCGTTCGACCGGGCCTCTCGTCGGCGGCGTTCGGTCGATCCGCCGGCGCGGCGCCGGGGTCTACATATAGATATAGGCTATTCGGCTCAAAATGCTTCTTAAGTACTATAAGGAAATACCTCATTTTAAGACTAAAATTGAACAATACGTCTTCTTTAAATATAAACAATATTGTTAATGTATTTGGAGTGGGCTTTGAGGAGGTGAGAGGGGCAAAACCCCCCATTAATATTTGAATAAATATCAAACGTAGCTAATAGTCAATTTTTTTTCTTTTATCATATGTTGAAGTGGCGTTCTTTTTTTTCAATGTGTTTTAGGATGATATGGGATTTAAGTCTATAAGGCTACAAGTTACATAGTGAAAAAAAACTGAAATTAATTTTATTCCAGGACAGTGGTAATCAAACTCCAGGCCAAAAGCGGTCGAAGTTGGATACCGGGCCTGATAGCACTGACACGGACGTAATCATATCCTTGAACTTGAGGAGGGATAGTGTGATCCGCTTTGGGCAAGCTTCAGATGGATAGATAGCTTCTAACGACCTACATGCAATTTCCAAGGTAACCCCCATTTATCAGATAGTTTTCAACTTTATAATGCACTCAAAATTTTGCACAGGATAAAGGAGTAGGGATGTTGAAGAAAAGGGTGGGGGGATGAGAAAAAAACCTTAACTTTGCCACATGACTTTTGGTACTTATTTTTTACCTGGTAAACATGTGAGTAGAATTGTATTAAAATGCTTCATGAGAAATAGGTTACCGCTGCTTACTGGGCTAATGGCAGCTCCTTGACAGATATTTGTTTTATTATAATTTATTTTATTGCTATTAGCCAAACGTTGCGTTGTGTGTGTTCCATAGCAACTAGTAAATATGTATCGGGCTTTTTTCTGCTCAATTATTTTCAGTGAAATTAATATCATAAAAATCGTGAAATATAAAATTGATTAAGCTCTATTTGGCTACTTCATATGTGTGAAGGGTGGCAAGTATTTAGCCAATATAATGTTAGGAGGGAAATTAAGTTTTGACGGGTTGAAAAATGGTGCTTATTTAGTACCTGGTAAACATGTGAGTAGAATTGTACTGAAATGCTTCATGAAAAATAGGTTGCCGTTTCTTACTGAGATATTGGTAGCTCCTTGACAAATATTTTTTTATTGTACTTTATTTTATTGCTTTTAGCCAAACGTTGCGTTCTGTGTGTGCCATACCAACTAGTAAACATATATGGGTTTTTTTTTCTCCTCAATTATCTTCAGTGAAATTAATATCATAAAAATGGTGAAATATAAAATTGATTAAGCTCTATTTGACTAATTTATATGGGTGAAGGGTGGCAAGTATTTAGTCAATATAATGTTAGGAGGGAAATTAAATTTTGACAGGGTAAAAATGGTACTTATTCAGTACCTGGTAAACATGTGAGTAGAATTATTTTAAAATGCTTCATTACAAATAGGTTATCGCTTCTTACTGAGATATTGGCAGCTCCTTGACAAATATTTTTTTATTCTACTTTATTTTATTGCTATTAGCCAAACGTCACGTGGTGTGTGTGTGCCTTACCAACTAGTAAATATGTATCGGGCTTTTTTCTGCTCAATTATTTTCAGTGAAGTTAATATCGTAAAAATGGTGAAATAAAAAATTGATTAAGCTCTTTTTGGCTACTTTATTTTTCTTCTTTTTCTAAGTGTTTTAGGATGATATGGAATTTAAGCCTATAAGGCTACATTTTATATAGTAAAAAAAACTGAAATTAATTTTAATTCCAGGACACTGGTAATCAAAACCCAGGCCAAAAGTGGTCGAAGTTGGATGCCGGGGCTGATAGCACTGACACGGACCTAATCAGATGCTTGAACTTGAGGAGGGATAGAGTAATCTACTTTGGGCAAGCTTGAGATGGACAGATAGCTTCTAACCACCTACATGCAATTTCCAAGGTAACCTCCATTTATCAGATAGTTTTCAACTTTTTAATGCACTCGCAACCTCGCATAGGAAAAAAGGAGTAAGGGATGTTGAAGAAAAGGGTGGGGGGTGGGAAAAAACCTTAACTTTGCTACATGACTTTTGGTACTTATTTAGTACCTGGTAAACATGTGAGTAGAAGTTTGTTGAAATGCTTCATGAGAAATAGGTTATCGCTTGTTACTGAGATATTGGCAGCTCCATGACATATAATTTTTTACTTTACTTTATTTTATTTCTATTAGCCAAACGTCGCGTTATGTGTGTGCCAATGCAACTAGTAAATATGTATCGGGCTTTTTTCTGCTCAATTATTTTCAGTGAAATTAATATCATAAAAATGATGAAATATAAAATAGGTTAAGCTCTATTTGGCTACTTTATATGGGTGAAGGGTGGCAAGTATTTAGCCAATATAATGCTAGGAAGAAAATTAAGTTTTGATGGGGTGAAAAACTGGCATAGTCTTTTAACTTTATAAAATAATGGATATTTCACATGGAAAATAAACCCTGTTTTTTATAGATTAATGAATTAAAACCACCATCAGCTCAAGAAGCACTTATTTGTAGTGAACCTGCGTCAGTCATTGCACCGCCAGTGGAGTTTAGAGACGAGAATATTCTAGTTGTTGATAATATGGAATTGGAAAATGGCTTTCTAAATGATTTTTTTGGGGACATGGCCAGATGACTTAGCTTGTGACATAGATACGGTGGAGGAACTGGAATGGACAAATAGATTTATGAATGAATATTTAGGTGATATTAGTATTAGTGCATCTAAACCGGGTCCTCATAAAGAAATTCCGTCACAAGACAATACAGGCTGGCTTAATCAGCTATCCCCAAATACCCTGAAAGCCATACTCGGCAAATTAGGTGATTTCACACCAGGGCTCAGTAATGCAATTGAACAGACTGGGGGTGGTGCTATTGACAATTTTATACCACCCCCACCATTGAGGTTAATGATACCACAAGTAGTAATGAAACAATACCCCCACAAGTATTTACACTCCTCGATTTTTTCCTTTCTAACTCTGCCTTGCACCATAAAAAAGCCTACGGCACCAAATTCGGTGACCCCTTCAACTCTTTAGTGTCGGGGGATATAATAACACATCCCCTGGATATTACTCATTTATATGTTAACAAGATTCGAGCCCTTCTTGAACAACAGATGGGGTCGTGGGGAGGGAGGGATAGTTTAAATGCATCAATAGCACTAAAATTTTTTTTAAAAGGAAAATGCGAGCAAGCTCTATTCGAAATACTTGCATACAGAGATGTTAGCAATTCTCCCGCATTTATCAAATTATGAGGAGGTGTTTCTTAGATTGGATAAGTAGTATTGTAACTAAACTGAATAATTATAACGAGGGGGTTGTGGGTCTGTGGTTTTATTTATTGAGAGTTTAAACGTTAATATTTGTAGATTTAAAAAAAGATTTTATCTTAAGAGGTGGTGGGGAGAGGGCTATAGTTTTAAAATATCATTCAAATTTAGAGGGTTTTCAGGGGATACAATGAATCTGTTTCGATGCGAGGCTACAGTATTTCAATTATGCATTTTTAATTGCCGCCTATAGACCCCTGCAAAAAGATGCTTCTAAGAAAAAGTTGGACGAATTAGCAGTTAATGGTAGGGAGTGATCAAAGTTTCCTGTAGTAGATTTTAATTGTTTAAGTTGTCAATTTCCCGTGACATTAAAAGGAATAGATTTTTTTGAGCGGGCTAAGACACATTTAAAGATTGGTGTCACGGTGTTGCAGTATGAACCAGAATTTGAGGGGGGCCAGCATTCTGATAAAAAGGGGGTATTATTTCCAGTGAGGGCGCCGTCAATAGAGTCAGTGGAGAATTGGGTTTGGCTTCTATACACGCCACCCACATAGCCTGATTCAATTGGACGTTTTAATCCTATAACGCATATTAGTAGGCTTTTTGTGAGGGTAAAAAGGGGCGTGGGGGTGTATGCTATGACTCTCCAACATGCCTATCAAGATTTTGCTCTGGTTTAAAGTTAAAACATCACATGAGACACTGTAAACGTCATGGATACCAGGCTGTGGAAACAGTAAGCAGAGATAGAGCGATCTTACGTTTTAAAAATATCCAGAACACGCTCCTACAGAGCAATAGGATCGCTTTGGACTGCGAAGAGAAACTCACAGACGTGTACGATTCGTCAAATACAAATCGTGTTAAAATAAATGAAGCCATAGGGGTCTCTTACGCTCATGCGCAACGAGATTCCAGTAATACCATGCAAATGTTGTACGTAGTTGAGTCATTGGGCGGTGAAAACTTCATGCGCTCGGAATTGGTCAGTCTAATAAAAACAGCGAATGGTGCAATTTCGAGCCTTCATTACACAAACTATTCTATGCTCCTATCACCAGATGACAGATTGGCCAATAAAAATCGTAAAATATGTTGGGTTTGCAAGGGAGAATTCAATGATGGTGTTGGGAATGGGGGGAAGAGGAAGGTGATCGACCAAGACCATTTGTGGCAGGAAATTACATCGAGGGGGGAGTAAGTTTGGAGGGGTGGCACATCAGTCGTGTAATTTAAACTTTAGACAGCAATATTTCGTACCGGTTTTTATACACAATTCCAATTACGACTTAAAGTTTATTTTACCGGCGTTGGCCCGCATTCCCAAGAGAGGAGTTGTAGATAACGCATGGATAGATGGTTCTTTTTCATATAATATCATACCCAAATCATCGGTGAAGCTACTGCTGCTAGAATTCATATGGAAAACTGTTGAAAAGGGTAACACGTGCCTGAATAAAATCCGTTTTTAAGACTCTTTCAGCTTCTTCCCAAAGTCCTTGAGTCAATTGATTCAGGTACAGATAAGCGACAATTTTGATAGCTTCCCCCTCCTTAAACAGCGCTTCCCCGATGATGAAATGCATGATTTATTAACGTCTAAGGGCATATATGCATATGATTACTACAACTCTGCCTCGAGGCTAGATGAGATGTCATTACCGCCCATTGAAGCTTTTTACAATGCTCTTACTGAGAGAGAGAGCACCATTAGCGACTATGAATTTGCTAAGAGGGTTTGGGCAAAGGGGCGTGTGTAAAAATGGGTAAGATTTATGCAAACTGTACTTGGCCAATGACATACTCACTCTTCTGGACATTGTGTACAAATACGGATAAAATCTATGGGGAATTTGGGTGGGATTTAGGGTATTAATTTTCCACTCTTCATCTGGTGATGGACTTGATACTTAAAGTCAGCAAAGAAGAAATAGATCTGATCACCAATGTGGATCAGCATCTGTTTAGAGAGAGATCAATGAGGGGTGGGTTTTTCACGGGGACCGTATCATGAAAACTGATCCGACCTGACAGCACACCGATGAAAAGTCAGACGGAGTTTTTTGGATATGAATTCCCTTTACCCATCGGCAATGTCTCACTACTGTTTGCCGTGTGGGAATTAGAGATGGCTTAACAATCCATGTGCTTCGAATTTCCCCAACATTGCTACCGTTGAAGAGAATGGGGCACAGGGATGGATTTTTGAAATTGACAGTGAAATACCCTTGAAAATCCATGACTTGGTAAAAGACTTTGTTTTTCCGTGCATAAATAGACCGGTGGGTAGGGACTCTCTGAGCCCCTACAATTTATCTTTAGTAAAGGATAGGGGTATGCACTGGGTGCCTTCAAAGCAAAAACTTATTGCCGACCTCAACCCGAAACAGAATATCGCTGTACATCAGGTGCTATTGAAATGGATGGTGTCCAATGGTTTCAGGGTCACAAAGATTCATAGAGCCCACCAATTTGTTCAAAAGCCTTATATGAAAATGTTTATTGACACCTTTGTCAGTAAACGTTTACAAGCGAAAACGAAGGTTGAAGAGGAAATCTATAAACTCATTTTAAACTCAGCCTTCGGTAAAATGTGCGAAAACGTACGAAACAGAAGTCGATGTGACATTGTGACCAGTTCCAAAGATTGTGCTCGAATCATTGCGGATCCAAACTTCACATCGTTCACTGTCATAGACTCTGATATGGTGCTCCTACATCGTAAGAAAAGAAACATTGTTTTAAATAAAAATATTGCCGGCGGTAGTGCAATAACGGAAATATCTAAAAACCTCACGTTGTCATTTTATTATAATGTATGCAAGGTACAATGACGGATTGAGGGACAAGTTCAAGTGTATTACGGGGACACTGATGCACTCCTGTTAAAAGTTAAAACTGAAAATTTATTGAATAATTAGGAAAATGAAAATAGTTTCGACATGAGGGTCTATATAAACTGTGTGGAACGTAGTTTTGTCCCAAGAGCGGAAGTCATGGCGATTCGCTCTTTACAATTTAAAAACTACACAGTTAGAGTTGAGAAAAACGCCATGTCGGCCATACCAGACAAAGTCTATGCCCTTGAGGATGGTGTGAAGGTACTACCACACGGTCACTATTTAATCTCAGACCGAGTTGAATGTGTAGAGTATAGAAAACAACTCGGTCTGAAAAAATTAACTTAAATTCTTTAATGGAACAATGTGGGTGGGTGGTGGGTGTTTTAAATTTTTTTCTTATCAAACAATTTTCAATATGCGTGCAAGGCAGAGCAGTTACTTTTTCTTCATAATATCCACTATTTAGAGTTATTTAATGCCCCCTCCAGCCCCGGCCCGGCCGCCGCAGCGGCCGCCCTCAACCTTCGGCTGCCGTAGCGGCCGCCCTAGGGGGTACCCCATTTCAAATTAAAAAAAAAGTTGTAAATAAAAAAAAATTAATATTATTTTAAATGTATTGTTTAATAAATGTTGTATTTTTTATTATAAATAAATACAAAAAACAAAAATGTGTATTCATTAAAGTTTTTTTCTAATGCTTATTTAAATTAAATGTTAGTGTTTTTTCTTACAAATAAATAAAAAAAGTGTATTTTTACTTGTTTGATGTGCTTTTTTCTTGTTTAATTTATTATTTGTAAAGTGCTGATTTTATGTTAATAATAAAAAAACATGATTCTTTATTGATTTTGTTCTTCTTCTCATTATTCTTGAACGGGGTAGTACTAATAGGGAAATTATTTAGTCATTAGACATCTATAGTCTACAGTTAGTTGTAGGTGAACTGTTGAAGGGGACATGTATCAATTTAAAACACCATTCAGATCGTTTCTGTGTGGTCCAGCAATGTCAGCCAAAACGACACTCTGAACTCAAATAATAAAAAATTGCGATAAAATGTTCATGGAAAAGCCGAAAAAATCTACTATTTTTACAGTATTTGGCAGGAGTTATACGATAAAGTGAAAGCAATTGCTATATCGGGCGTGCAGATACAATTCATACAGGGACTTGATGTTTTCAACATTATTGAACCAAACTCTTGGCTGATTATTGACGATTTAGCTGAATCAATTGAACAATGGTCCCAGGAAATGCTACAATTGTTCACTGTTCGCTCTCATCATGAACAGATTTCCGTTACTCTGGTTCTACACAACCTCTTTCATCAAAGCAAATGTATGCAAACACTTGCATTGAACTGCACCTAGTATATCACCTACAGATTTGTTTGTGATTCTAGCTCGCTAATAACTCTTAATAAACAAATATGCCCCGGTAACCCCAAATTTCTGCTCTCAGTACACAATCAGGCAACTAATAAACCCTACGGCCACATCCTATTTGATCTTAACCAAAATACACCCGAGGATCTGCGTGTAGTCACAGATATTTTTGACAATGAAATTACAGTATATCTCCCCGTGAATAGTAATAAAAGCTATTAGTTGCCATCATGACACTGAAGAAACTACATGAAAAATAGACATTTATTTTCCGTTCTAAGCACTTCAAAACCCCCACTTAGGAAAGCCATACTCAAACATGGTATTGACAATGATTTCATTGATCTAGTATCTGAACATTGTTTAAATTTAACCGAGGGCAATGTTCAACTGCCAGAAGTAGTTAAGCAACAGGCAAAGCAACATCGTTCCATTTTACGTACATTGGCCTGTAAAAAGAAAGGAAAATATTTTAAAAGGAAACGTCTTCTTCAAGCGGGCGGTAGCTTTTCACACTTTTACTGCCAATAATTGCAGGACTTGTAAACAGTTTTCTCTAGATGGCTAAACCCTATAAATTGACTCCAGTAGAACTCGCTCTCTCACCCTTGGAACACTTTGAAGACAATCTGAGTAAATTCATTGATAACGAGAATATTGAGGATGATAGAAAACTGCTTTTACTTCAAGATGCACTTCTCCGAGTGGACAAACATAAGCCCTATCGTGCGAGAGCCAGTGGCATTGATCACAAAAAAGAACCATCTCCATAGGTTTCTTCTGCTATCACTGCTGGAACACAATTTGCGAAGGAGGAATTGGATTCAATAGTGTCGAGCAGTGGAAATCTAATGCCGCACTCATATCGTGAACAAAGTAAACGACTCATAACATATATATAGGACTTACATATATATATATGGCATATATAACATATATTTGTATATATATAACATATATAAAGGACCATTATCATTTGACAGTCATTTATACAACTTTCTAAATACATTAAACTTGCCCAAAAGCCTTATAAGCAATAGACAAATTCTAAAAAAATTAAATGAACATGCACCTTCATCGTCAACACCATTAAAACATGAACAAGAAGAAGAAGAAGAAGAAGGTTTTAAATCAATCTTGGAAAATACTAGCACACCTAGTGTAAACATTGATTTGAAAATGACAAGGAGGATGAGGAGCACAACACTGATAGCTAGACAAAAGCGAATACGTATCAAGTCAACGTCACCACCAACAGGAGCCACTAGTATACAAAAGGGTAGTGGACGTTACACTACGTGTTTACGTTCAAAAGGGTTGAAGTTCTGAAACGTGTTTTCTGAAAATATTGGTGAAGTGGGAAGTTTAAGTTCCCCCCACTACTCTTTCCAAAGTCACTGGTATTCACACTAAAAGTGTACAAGACTATCTACAAAATGAAACATGTTGCACTCTTCATAGAAATCATAGGCTTCGTGCTAATCATTATCGAAAAACTAAAGCCTTTTCCCCCCTACATATAATGCAAGCAGATCTCTTAGCTCTAGATTAGATTCAAAGGCGTCACAATAAACCGTACAAGTACATTCTACTTGCAATCAGTGTTTATAGTCGCTATGCATATGCTATTCCATTGCGATCAAAGAGAGGTGTTGAAGTTGCTCAGGCTATTGAAAGTATTCTCGAACAGGATTCGTATAAAAAATTCAAACGGATCGCGGTGGTGAATTTGTTAATCCCCATGTTAAAAAGTAATAATGAAATATAACACACTGCTCTATCATAGTCATAGTCCTATAAAGACTGCATTGGCCGAACGATTGATAAGAACTATTCAACTTTTAATTTCAATATATTGGACATTGAAAAATACACCTGATTTTATTTATGATTTTGATGAAATCATGTTGATTTATAATCAACGACCTCATCGATCATTGCCCAACTCAACCAAAACGAAAGTTCATCATTCTGATGATGATACAATTGATGCTTTTCTTAAACAATATTTCAATGAAACGATTCAGAAGAAGAAACAATTTAATGATGGTGATACCTTTCGAATTAATAGAACAACTAATGTTTTTGAAAAGGGCAATTACTTTTGGTCCACTGAACTTTTTAAAGTGGCAAAAATCCTAGACACCAAACCCATAACTTATCGTTTGTGAGATACCAAAGCTTAAGAGATTCTTGGTGGCTTTTATGACTATGAACTACAAAAAGTTAAAAATAATAGTGAAACCTATCAAATTGAAAAGATATTAAAGACTCGTACTCACAGGGGTAAGAAAAAGTTACTTGTTCGGTGGCTAGGATACAACTCTGATTTTGCTTCTTGGATCTTTGTTGAAGATATTGACAATGCCCAATGAGTTTTATGTAGCATTTATGTCCAATGTCTCCGATCCTCTCTACAATGACTTGAATAAAACAAGTGATTTTTGAATGAAACTCTCCCCCGCCATTAAGTTCGAGGATGGAAAGTATGAAGTGGCTCTTGTCGACTGTATTTTCAAAAATACCTATGATACCCTGAGAAAAGATCGTGTGTATGAAATAAGTTATACCATTCGATTGGTCACTCTTTGTCGAGTATGAATGGGTTGAAGTATTTAAATCTTTTGACTATCCAGATGTTACATTGAGATATGAAGAATATGGTACTATGACGGATTTGTATCGTGCAATCAATAGAAAAATCTCATATCGTAGGAAAGGTACATTCCATTTTAATTATTCAATGGAACACGACAGGATTTACATTACCTCACCTGTTGACACTGAAATGATTCATCTCAATGATAATCTGAGAGATGTTCTTGGCTTTAAACAAAATATGATCAATGGGAAAAACGCAGGAGCTGTTAGCGGGATGAATCAAGTTATTTTTGCTGATTTCCACCTGGTCTCGCCTCGGACTCTTGTATATTTCTGTATGCATCCTATGTGGATACATCGAGAGTCGGTAATTCAAATGTCCCCCTCCTACGTGTTCTTGAACGAAAAACAACCCTTGAACATGTCCATCACTATAATATAAAGCATCTTCAGTATGTTCGTGTAAACACTTCGTATTTGGAACTCTGTCAGTTAACACTAAGAAGTGAATTGGGTGATCCTCTAGCAATAACAAAAGGCTTAGCTCGGGTTACATGTCATTTTCGACCCATCGTCGACACCGCCTAAAATGAACAATAGAAGAATTCCATTTGTCTGTCCTGATATTGACTGTTATGTTGGTGCTCTGAGAAAACGTCAAATAGGTCATGGATTGGACTATTACAAAGGGCATGTACAATGTCTGGCTATGGTCTTGGTAGCTGGTTTGCTAGGCTATTTCGTTCTGCACTACCCCTTGCCAGAAAATATCTTGTACCTGCTGCATCAAATTTTGCTGCCTCCACACTACAGGACTGGGGGTTGGGTAAAAATTTCAACGAGAGTGTTAAGGAAAATATTAGATCTTCAGCAAGAGCCGTCGGTGAGCAATTAAAATCTCAGCAAAATGGGAAGGGATTAAAAAGGATGCGTGGGCGTCATTGACTCATCAGTATCTACCCAGGCGGGAAGCGAAGGACATCAACAAGGACTTTGAGGAATAAAAAGAAGAAGACCAATAAGAGGAAGAAGAAAAAGATTGCTAGATCAAAGAAGGATTTCTTGTCTTAAGATGACTTATCTCCCCCACAAGGAATCACATCGATCAATCAGTTCTTCATTGAATCTGTTCAATGCTGAAAATGTTGATGAAAGTGTTAAGTATGGCTACTTTGAACAATTTCATCCGCAGCAACCCCTCTCAGAAAATATACACTTTCAGATATTTTCCAGTGAAGACTATTTCCTTGATTTGTCATCAACATTTATTGATTTAAATGTTGCGGTGAAGAAAAAGTCAGACAATACAACTCCAACTGCTACCGATGGTCTGTCCTATGAAAACTGTATTCTACATAACCTGTTCAAAAAAATTAATGTATTTATTAATGGAACATTGGTGAGCACTAGCAATAATTTATCCAACTATGCAAGCTACATACAATTTTTGATGATGACATCAAAGGCATATAAGGAGTTGAGAGGACAGTCATTGGGTTATGAATATCGATCAGGTATTGATACTGACGATGAGTTGATACTACAGTGACCCAGGAGTATCATTTAGTTGGAAAATTAAATCATTATTATCGCAATGGTTACCCCCCACTGTCAAGATTTATATAAAGTTGCAACTAGCTCCATCGAATTTAATTTTGAGAAAAACACTTGCTGCAGCACCCGATGCAAATGTCATTATCTCTTCGGCAATGCTTCATGTTTGAAAACAACAGGTTATGAGTTCTGTTGCATTGGCAGTGGAAAAGCTAAGAGCCAATGGCAACAACATTATACTCCTTGTCTCCCATACGATCACAAATCAACGTTACATTGCCACTGGCTCTCGCAGTTTTACCGATTCATCATCTATCAATGGAGAAATCCCTTCAAAACTCGCTTTGGCCTTTGTGAAGAGTGGCAGTGCCGTTGGATCCTGGACTGCATTTCCCCGTGATTTTAATTTTTTTGGTCTATCTCGCCTTGTTTGCAAAGTGAATGGTATTCCACTGTATACTCTATCATTTGATAAAAATCCTATAGAACTCTGTATGAGTTGACCATGCAATCCCTAGATCATGACTCACAACTATTTGAAAATGGAATAACCGATTCAATGTTTTCAAAAAATCATGGTGTAATTGTTTTGGACCTGTCTGAGACCCAGGATATGAGCATAGTACGAATGGAGAATGCACGTTTAGAGTGTACATTTGCCGATGCTTTGACTGAGAGCATCGCGCTAATATCATTGAGTCAATTTGAAACCTATTGGGAAATCACACCCGACGGCAGTGTTCTTCTAGACCTAGCACCATGAACACAAACAAAATAATCAGCGTATTTAATATGGATCCATACATGTCCCAGTAAAAGTCCTTTTGCATACCATCGGACTTCATTGAAAAAATTCCAAGTGTTAACAACACCCTTATCATTGTTAATAGCAGTCCATCGACTTTGAAGACAGGCCATTGGCTATGCATCTTTCAAACAGCGAAGAATATTGAATTTTTTGATCCTCTTGGCTTATCATATAAATTCTACACTCCACACATCAGCAACTTTATTGACAGCAGTGGGAAAACTATTATTCAAAATAGAAGGAGAGTGAAGGATTTAACGACTGACATGCGGCTTTCATGCAGTACTCTTTTTCATGTTCAGATGTCGTGGCTGTACCTATAAGCAGTTTCTCAACATCTACGTTGACTTTGCTCGATTGAATGACTTTCTAGTGGAAAATACACTTACAAGCGTGTTTAATTTTGATTTTAGTGCCCTACGAACAAAATGTTCTAAAAATGTATGTGAAATTGTTTATTAATAAAAATAATGTATATAGATGATAAAAATGAGTTTTCCACTCTTTAGATTTCATCTTCTACTAGGTATAGGTACTTGTCGAGAACAACTAATGCAGGTAGATTATCTGAATTCACTGTATACTGATCCTGATGTGCTGCAATGTCAGGGTCACATTTTCTACAGTAGAGTGTGACTTCACTCTTATCATATCTCTGCCAAATAAAAATCAGTGGGCTTGTATTCATAGTAGCCACTGTCTTCACAACGATGACGTAGAAACCAAATTCTTTTGTTGTTCCAACAGTTGAATCGCTGACCCGGCTCCTCCTCCCAGAACAATCTAAAGCCACGACAATACCAATCTCTTAGCAATAAACTAAAATTACGCTTAGGATTCTTTCCAATCATACAAGGATATGTATTCTCCCACTGATTACATTTATCATAGTGGCAATTCGAGCATAGTGCCCTCTAGGATGACACTTAAACACCCCTTCAAGACAGGAATTACAACCTTTAATTTGTACAGCATGTCCTCTATGCAATTTACCCAGATTTTATAATCTGCACTTTTCATCATACTCATCAATCATTGTACAATTCTCACATGATGACCAGCTGCCCAGTGTATACATGCATAGTGGACATGTATGGAACATTTTTCATGTGTTGACACTCTCACCACCAAAATGAAACTGAGCTAAGATCAACAAATTGAGAGGGATAGAGAGAGGGGAGTAAATCATCCTTGAACAGCATCTTTCTCATGAAAAAAGTCTTAAATTTCTAAGCTAGTATTTAAAAGCATATCCACAATATCATTTGGTCCTGTTACGATTAATATGTCAATAAATTGTGCAAAGGCCTTTGCACCACGACGTAAAAGCTTCATGCAATAGTCTAATGACAGTTTTCATTATAGCGATAAGCATTCCCTGAGAAAATATCTTCCTTTGAATAGATAACTCCAGAAAATCATCATTTAGATTCAAAGTTTTTCCATAAACACAAGATTCCCCATGATTCGCTCTTTCTCAAATCTATCAATTTTTTATAGTCCTAACACTCTCACAACCAACTTCAGACTAACCGGGATTCTTTTTTCTACTCTAAAAATATACGCTAGCCTACTTTAGAAAGAAAAATATCTTCGATTTAGAAACAATTTTATTGACTATAATTACAACAATAATAATCACTGATTCAATTTGTTTTCATCAATATATTTCACTAGTGCATATAATGCAGCCTGAAGTCTATTTATATGCACAATGTTCAGTTTCGCAGCAAAGCATAATTGCTCGTCCAATTTAAATTTGCTCAATGATATCACGTATCTAGCATACATATCGTCCTATTCAAGGCTTAATGTACATCCTTGTGTTATATCCACAGCCACGTTTGGTACTCTCGCCCTTGTATCATTGCTGCTACCTGCTCCACCATCAATCTCCCATAGTGTAAATGTTCCACTCATTTTCTTTACTAATATCGTCTCAAATAAACTATTCTCTCTGAATTCAATTCTCTTACTAATATGAACTATAATGAAAATCACTCCTTTTATTTGAATCTAATTACTTTACTAATCAAGTTATCGTATATGGGGTTACCGTTAGTAGAAACATCTCTGATTGGCTCCAGAAAATGGGTTTTGCCTCAGAAACCCGTCTGGTAAGACATGTACCGTTCGTAGTAATAGGTGACTGACCCTGGTAAGGTGTGTAGGTGTGAAACTGCACATATATTTTTGTGTAATTCCTTGTGCAATTCGCGGTAATTAATAGGTCACTACTGATAATCATACGTTGGGGTATTAGATCCCTAAGCTAATACCTGAGAAATAAAAATACTTTCTGTCTTTCCAATTAAATGATTTACTTATTAATCTTAAGCCCTATGGATCGAAAACAATGTGGTTCAGTTCCATTTAAAAGTTTCTTTAAGCTAGCGAAAAAAAATATAAAAAATTAGCAAAACACAGTAAAACACATTTTTTTGAATAAATACCGATCTGGAGAGTTAATATTTTTGAAAGTAATAAAACCTTAGAATTCATTTATTGCATTATTCATATCGGTGTGTCCATTGGCAAAGAAAAGAACAAAAAAAACTTCAGGTTCAATTGCCTCATTGAAAACAATGAAAGATGATGCTTAATTCCCATTACTTCTGTTTCGAAACTGCTATCAATGAATTTTTATAGTTTCCTGAAGTGGGTATGAATAGAACGACGCCCAAATTGATTGAATTCAGAGGTACTATGTTTACTCTTCACTGTACTGGCTGCAATGCTTGATACTTTTACCAGAATATTATCTTCAAAGATATTTCTCAAACAGACAAGCCTCTGGTATTCGCTGAGAGTGTAGGCACGTAACAAGGATTTCCTTATTCTTTCTCCAAAGGCACTTCATATGGAAAGGGTAGCTATAGAAATTGGAAATCTTTAGTGTTCAGTTTTGAAAGTCAAAAGAAATCTGAGGGCAACTAGACCCACATGCCCTCTTTTCCTTAAACGCAACCAGCTTTTCTATTTTGTTCAAAATAGTCCAAAGCGTAATTTATTACGCTTTACTTTTTTTGTGTAATTTATAAAGCGTAACCTGAATTCAAAACGGAATTTTTTGCGTAATTTAGATATTTCAGAAATTAAAATGGAACAAGGAGTGTGTTATTTTATCATAGGCAGTGCAATAGCGCTGCCTAAGTAAAGAACGATGTTGGCACAATGCATTATTTATTTATTTTTTATTGTTTTTCCTTCCTTTAGACCATGGCACTTCGTATCGAAGGATTTGTCGTAGAAATTTCGAAAAGGGCTCATTCGATTGGAAACTGGAATGGCTAGTGCTCTTTTTAATAGCCGAAAGTGATCGGATGGCAACTAACACCCCTTCCACGCCCACCATTTCCCAAAACACATTCAATCAAAATTTTGAGATAGACATTTTGTTCAACGTAGTTGATTACCAGATGGAAATTATGTTTTTGAGGAGGATATTCACCCCAAAGCCCTCAGGGCAAGAATTGTGAGTTATGCCCTGGGGGCAAATAAGGTTTTCATAGAAAAATTTGTCGTAGAAACTTCAAAAAGGGCCCATTCGATTGGAAATTCAAATGACCAGTGGCGTTTTTAATAGTCTAAAGTGATTGGACGGCAACTAACCCCCCTCTCACGACCACCATTTCCCCAAACACATCCAATCAAAATTTTGAGATAAACATTTTGTTCAACGTTGTTGAAAGGTCCCGAAATTATGTCTTTGAGAATAACACTCCCCCCACGGCCCACAGGGCAAGGGTTATAAGTTATACCCTGGGGACATACAAGCCTCTTATAGAAAGTGTTGTCGTAAAAACTTCAAAAAGAGCTCACTCTATTGGAAATTTAAAGGGCTAGTGCCCTTTTTACTAGTTGAAAGTCATTGGAGGGCAACTAACCTGCCTCTCACGCCCTCTATTTCCCCAAACACATCCAAACAAAAATTTGAGATAGATATTTTTTTTGACGCAGTTGAAAGGTCCGGAATTTTTTTTTTGAGGATGATAACCCCCTCAGAGCCCTCAGGGCAAGGGTTGTAAGTTATGCCCTGGGGGCATATAAGGTTTTTATAGAAAGCTCTGTCGTAAAAACTTCAAAAATGGCTCATTCGGTTGGAAAAAGAAAGAGCTAGGGCCCTTTATGATAGTCGAAAGCGAATGAAGGGCAACTAACCCCCTCTTACGCCCATCATATTCCCAAACACATCCAATCAAAATTTTGAAATAACCATTAGGTTCAATGTAGTTAAAAGTCTGGGAATTTGGTTTTGAGGATGAATCCCCCCCCCCTCAAAGCCCTCAGTGCAAGGATTGCCCCGGGGGCATAAAAGGTTTTTATAGGAAGTGTTTTCGTAAAAACTTTAAAAAGGGCTCATTCAATTGGAAATAGAGAGGGCTAGTGCTCTTATTAATATTCAAAAGCGATCGGAGAACGAATACCCCCCTCCTTCATCTCACGCCCATAATTTCCCCAAACGCTTCCGATCAATATTTTGATATGGCCATTTTGTTGAAGGTAGTTGAAAGGTCCAAAACTTATGTCTTTGAGTATGTAAGTTATGCCCTGGGGGCATATCAGGTTTTATAGGAAGCGTTGTCATGAAAACTTCAGAAAGGGCTTTTTTTTGGAAATTGAGAGGTCTATTGTCCTCTTTAATAGCCGAAGTAATCAGAGGGAGAATACACCACCCCCCCCCCACGCCCATCATGTCCCCAAACATTTCCAATCAGCATTTTGATATATTCATGTTGTTGAACGTAGTTGAAAGGTCTAGAAATTTGAGGATTACCCCCTCCCCCTGATAGCCCCCAGGACAAGGGTTGTAAGTTATGCCCTTGGGGCATATAAGGATTTTACAGAAAGTTTTGTCGTAGAAGCTTCAAAAAAGGCTCATTCGATTGGAAATTGAGAGGACTAGTTTTATTAGTTGAAAGTGATCAGACTGCAAATACCTCCCCCTTACGTACATCATTTCCCAAAAAACTTTCAATCAAAATTTGAAATAGCCATTTTGTTCTGCGTATTAAAAGAGCTCATTCGATTGGAAATCGAAAAGGGCTAGAGCCCTTTTTTTATAGTCGAAAGTGTTCGGAGGGCAACTAACCCCCCTCCCAAGCCCACATTTTCTCCAAACACATCCAATCAAAATTTGGAGTTAGGCATTTTGTTCAACGTAATTGAAAGTCCTAGAAATTAAGTATTTAGGGGTGACATCCCCCCAGCAGACCTCAGGGCAAGGGCTGTAAGTTATGCCCGGGGGCAGATAAGGTTTAGATAAGGTTTATATTTTTGAAGGGGGGAGTTATTTTCCGCGGGGGGATGTGTTTTTTGCGGTAGGGGTACTTTCCGTGGGGGTTATTTTTTGGGGGGGCATTTTCCGCGGGGGGTTTTTTCTGGGGAGTTTTTTTTGGGGGGTGTTTCCGCCGGGGGGGGGGTAATTTTCGAATAAGAAAGGTTATTAGAATGAGCTAGCTGCTAGCCAAACCTTAGATGTTTGTTTGTTTCGATATCTGAAAACTGCTACGCCAATTTTCCGCGGGGGGAGGCATTTTATGCGGGAGGAGGGGTGGTATCTGGGGAGTGGGGTATTTTCCACGGGGTGACATATCTCAAGTGACGACTTAATGTAACCCTAGGCAAATTCGAAAAGTAAAGTAGCTAGGATTTTAAGCCAAGGAGGCAGTCAATTTTTTCAGTCTGGATAGAGTCCAGTTGGAGTCTA
Source organism: Artemia sp. Kazakhstan ARC1039 (assembly GCA_029168905.1). Lineage (NCBI taxonomy): Eukaryota > Metazoa > Arthropoda > Branchiopoda > Anostraca > Artemiidae > Artemia > Artemia sp. Kazakhstan ARC1039. The sequence goes on along the minus strand of JAQQPU010000158.1, from coordinate 117,940 downwards.
TTCTCGGTGTATGGGAAATCTATTGTCAGTTTTTTATGCTGTTAATTCTGAGTCTTTTATGAGACTAGTTTCGCACTTGATTCAAGAACAATTGTGTTCTATAACCATAGTGCCCGTACCAGTGTAAAAAGTGGTCTTATATATTTGACGTTCTTGTATGCAGTCCTGTTTCTCTAATGTGAGCAAAAATAAATCCATTACTTTCTTAATTGCGTCTCTTCTTGTTAGTATTTTTCAGAAAAGTAGTCTTTTGTGCCTCCAAATCACTCCCTAAGGAATCTGAACCTTATGACCTTATGTAATAAAAAGAAACCTAAGACGACCCTAGATGTTATGGCTATGCCTTGTTTTAAGGTTCTTTAACAGTAAAATCGAGGGTCAGTCGAAAGAAGTCATATAATAACAACCGTTGAAGTTGCCCCCATTAACCCCGCCCCCCCCCCGTTAAAATTGGCGCGGCCTGTAGGATTGCAGCGTTGTGAACAAACCGTTCACAACAATGGGGACACCGTCAAACAATGGGAAGGGTAGTATGTAACTCCATCAAAATTCAAAAACCGCAAATTACTTTGTAAACTTCTTTTCCTTTCAATTTAAAAGTACGATAATCAATTACGATTAGTAGAAATCAATTACGCGGAATTTAAGATTGTCGAATTATATGTTTTCGTAGTCCAATAGGAATACGGGTGACATATCTCAAGTTACGCCTTAATGTAACCCCAGTCAAATTCGAAAAGTAGAGTAGCTAGGATTTGAAGCTAAGGAGGCAGTCAATTTTTTCAGTCTAGATAGAGTCCAGTTGGAATCTATTCTTGGTGTATGGAAAATCTGTGGTCAGTTTTTATGCAGCTAATTCTGAGTCTATTATGAGACTAGTTTCGGACTTGATGCAATAACAATTGTGCTCTGTAACCAAAGTGCCCGTAACAGTGTAAAAAGTGCCCTTGTATTTGACGTTCTTGTATGCAGTCCTGTTTCTCTCAGGTGAGTAAAAATAAATACATTGCTTTCTTATTTGCGTTTCTTCATGTAAGTATTTCTCAGAAAAGTAGTCTTTTGTGCCTCCAAATCGCTCCCTAAGGAGTCTGAACGCTAGGACCTGATGTACTGGTAATAAAAAGAAACCTAGTAGTAAGACGACCCTAAATGTTTTGGCTATGCCTTGTGGTAAGGTTCTTTAACAGTAGAATCGAGGGTCAGTCGAAAGAATTCATATAATAATAACTGTTGAAGTTTCCCCCAAGCAACCCCCCTGCCGATAGAGGGGCTATTTTCAGCAGAGGTGTATTTTTTTTTTTGGGGGGGGGTATTTTCTGTAGGGGGTATTTTCAGCGGAGGGGGATAATTTTTGGATAAGAACGGCTATTGGAATTAACTAGCTGCTAGCCAAACCTTAGTTTCGTTGAATAAATTAAAACTAATGATACTCGGTTGAACAGACAAATGTATTATTGTTCCTGTAGATGGAATTTTTACGTTACTTGGTCTTCTATGTAGCTGAAGGCATAACGACAACCATATGGTGTTTTCTGATGTTGAAGTGTACTGTAAAGTATGTTTAAATACATTTAAACATTTTGTATAGGAAAAAAGGAAAATAACCATTTAAAATGGGTGAAAACAAAGTTTCTGGCAGTACTTGTCATTCCCCCATCCTCCACCCCTGCTTGAGAGCTCCAATTCAACTCTTTAATCCCCAGTAATTTTAGTATGACTTCTAATAAGGTTAGTTTTAACATGAGAATTTTTATTATTGTAAGTTAGTTATCCTTCGAGCTCAAATTCTTATTACACACCCGACAATTTATGTATTCATAATCATTTCTATTTTTATATGAGATTTTTTGTTCAGTTTCAGAATTTATTCAGTGTTGCAAGGAAACTTACAGTGGATGTGGACAGAATTAGGTAGACCCTAATAAAGACATAGCATTTGGAAGTTGGTTGTAACAACATTAAGCACCTAAAACTGGCCAAAAAAAAACTTTTCCAGTTGCCATAAACTTACAGGGCATTTAGACAGAACCAATGGAGACCCCTTTCTAGCAGCATACAAAGATAAAGAAAGTATTATTATAAAAAAAATTGGTTACAACACCGTTAACATAGACGAAAACGTAGCATTTCTCTTGAAAATTTGGAAAATTCTGTGCATGCGGATTAAAAACACAATTGAAAAATTACAACGAAAAATAAAAAAATTAATACCGTTTTTGACACATTTTCTTGACTGATAATGAATACATAATGGTTGGGCATTTAATAAGAATTTAAGCTATAAAGATAACTAACTTACAATAATAAGTCTTCTCATGCTAAAAATAACCTTATTAGCAGTCGTGTTAAGATTACCGGGAATTACAAAGTTGAATTGGAGCTTTCAAGCAGGGATGTAGCTCCAAAATTTTTATCGAGGGGGGGGGGGGGTAAGTAGGATCTCAATCCGGAAAGTCAAGGGCATGGGCTATATAATAATTTTTCTCCTAATCATTGCCCCCCTGAAACAATGCCACTGCTTTAAAGGTTATTTTTAGAAATAGAATTGATAATGAATACATAATTCTTCGGCCATAGATTAAGATTTTGAGCTCTTAGTGTCAAACTTTTCTTTTATAGAGTTATTCCTTAGCAAATGAGTTACTTTCACTTTGCATGACTTAATTTCTTGTGTCCTTCTTAACTTACTTATTGTAATAACACAATTTTGTTGATATAAATCAACTTCAGCAAAATAAAAATAAAAAAGTACTACTTCAGCTGAGTTTTTTCAGGATAAGGTTCATCTTAGCCTTTAGACGAAAAACATAGACGAAAATATAGTAATTCCCTTGAAATTTTGAATGAAAATTCTGAGAGTTCTGTGCATGCAGAATAAAAACCCAGTTGAAAATTAAAATGAAAAAGAAAAAATTAATACCGTTTTTGGCACATTTTCTTCTGGCCATTAGTAATCCCTGAATAGGGTCATTCAGGGTCATTTAGTAATCCCTGAATAAAAACTTCATCGAGCTCTTGATGGCAATTCTGAAATAAAATTTAAATTTATGTCTTTTCAGTTGATCCATTAGTAGGCTGTTTCAATTAGTAATTTATACACAATACATTGCAAAAAAATTAAGTTACATTTTCATTTATAAAATAAATTTATACGTTACAGTATATATGATTTTGGACAAAAGTTGCATTAGTGTATTAATGGAATCCAATTGACGCCCTGATTATGATTAATGATCATGTTTATTTTATTTGAAGTATGAAGTATAGTCTGTTGCTTTAATGCTTTAAAAAGCTTGCTTTTTTCAATTCTTTACTTAGCAGCGCTATTGCGCTGCCTGTAATTAAAAAAAACTAAATGATTACACGAATCTTTCACAAACTGAGTAATGCTGTAATAATAAAATATCTATTTAAAATGAAATTTCAGCTTATTATTTTAAACCAAATAGTTTTTTCATTGTTTTGGCTTTAAACCCATACTGGTAATTGGTTTAACATTTATACAAATCAATATTTTTAAGAATCTACCTAACTACAATGCGGCTTAAAACATACTGCTAAAATTTATACAAGTTAATATTTCTAAGAATTTATTTAACTACAATCAAACAGTTCGTGGTAACGAACTGTAAGTAAGGAGCGACCCGGCTCAATGGTAACCGAAACTCTAGAAAACGGGTTTTTGATACCAATAGATATATCAAAAGAATCAGATTTCAATGCTGATTTCAAACATATAATTTTCATCAAGTTTAGTGCTACCCATCAAAAGTTACGCGCCTGAGAAAATTTGGCTGATTTTCAAAAAAAGGGGAAAGACCCCCTAAAAGTTATAGAACCTTAATGAAAATCACACCATCATATTCAGCGTATCAGAGAACCCTACTGTAGAGGTTTCAAGCTCCTATCTACAAAAATGTGGAATTTTACATTTTTTGCCAGAAGAAAGATCACGGATGCGTGTTTATTTGTTTGTTTGTTTGTTTGTTTTTTTTTTTTTCCCCAGGGGTGATCGTATCGACCCAGTGGTCCTAGAATATCGTGGGAGGGCTCATTGGAACGGAAATTAAAAGTTCTAGTGCCCTTTTCAAGTGACCAAAAAAATGGAGGGCAACTAGGCCCCCTCCCACGCTTTTTTTTCCCAAAGTCACCCGATCAAAATTTTGAGATAGCCATTTTGTTCAGCATGGTCGAAAATATGATAAATATGTCTTTTAGGATGACTTAATCCCCCGAAGTTCCCAGAGGGAGGGCTAAAAGTTATGAACTTTACCCAATGTTAACATATAGTATTGGTTATTGGGAAGTATACAGAAGTTTTCAGGAGGTTTTTTTCTGGTAGTGGGAGGGAAGGGTGGGTCGGTGGTTATGTTGGAGGATCTGTTCATGAAGGAAGTTTTCATGGGGGAAGGGAAATTGCCATGAAGGGGGCGCTGGACTTGCCAGCATTATTTATTGGTTATTGGGAAGTATACAACCATTTTCAGGAAGGATTTTTTCTGGAGGGGGGGCTAGAGGAGGGAGTTACTCTGGAGAATATTTCCGTGGAGGATGTTTCTTTGGGGTAAGGGACATTTCTATGAAGGGGGCGCCGGATTTCCAAGCATTATTTAAAAAACGATCAGAAATTAAATTAAAAAAAAAAAAAAGTTTTTTCAACTGAAATGTAAGAAGGAATATTAGAACTTAAA
>JAQQPU010000158.1:89904-107630 GCA_029168905.1 Artemia sp. Kazakhstan ARC1039 | reverse complement strand
TGGGGGGGGGGGCTAGTTGCCCTCCAATCACTTTCGACTATTAAAAAGGGCACTAGTCCTTTGAATTTCCAATCGAATGAGCCATTTCTGAAGTTTCTATGACAACGCCTTCTATAAAAACCTTATTATGCCCCCAGGGCATAACTTAAAACCCTTGCACCGAGGGTTTTGCGGGACTGTCCTCCTCAAAAAGATATTTTATATCTGGAAATCAGCTACGCTGACAAAATGCCTATCATAAAATTTGGATTGGATGTCTTTGGGGGAATGATGGGCGTGGGGGGGGGGGGGGGGGGCTAGTTGCCCTCCAATCACTTTCGACTATTAAAAATGGCATTAGCCCTTTGAATTTCCAATCGAATGAGTCTGTTTTGAAGTTTCTACGACAACGCCTTCCATAAAAGCCTTATATGCCCCCAGGGCATAACTTAAAACCCTTGTCCTGAGGGACGTGGGGGTTTGTCCTCCTCAAAAATACATTTTCTATCTTGAAATCAACTTCGCTGAACAAAATGGCTATCTCAAAATTTTGATTGGATGTGTTTGGGGGAATAATGGGCGTGAGGGGGGAGGCTAGTTGCCCTCCAATCACTTTCGCCTATTCAAAAGGCCAATAGCCCTTTGAATTTCCAATCGAATGAGCCGTTTTTGAAGTTTCTACGACAATGCCTTCTATAAAAACCTTATATGCCCCCAGGGCATAACTTAAAACCCTTGCCCTGAGGGTTGTGGGGGAGTGTCCTTCTCAAAACACATTTTCTGTCTGGAAATCAACTACGCTGAAAAAAATGGCTGTCTCAAAATTTCGATTGGATGTGTTTGGGGGAATGATTCGCGGGGGGGGGGGGGGTTAGTTGCCCTCCAATCACTTTCAACTATTAAAAAGGGCACTAGAACTCTCGATTTCTAACCGAATGATCCCCTTTTGAAGTCTCTACGACGACTCCTTCTATATGAAGTACCCTGCTTTAAAGAAAAGAAAATAATAAACTGTACATTGCCAACATTGATTTTATACGCCCTCAGTACATAACTTAAAACCCTTGCCCTGAGGGTTGTGGGGGATTGTCCTCCTCAAAAAGATATTTTCTATCTGGAAACCAACTACGCTGATCAAAATGGCTATCTCAAAATTTTGATTGGATGTGTTTTGGGGAATGACGGGCATGGGGGGGGGCTAGTTGCCCTCCAATCACTTTCGACTATTAAAAAGGGCACTAGCCACTCCAATTTACAATCGAATGAGCCCTTTTCGAAGTTTCTACGACAAATCCTTCGATACGAAGTGCCCGGGTATGGAAAAAAAAAACAAAGAAAAAACGACACATTGTGGCCATATCGTTCTTTACTTAGGCAGCGCTAGCGCGCTGCCTATGAAAAAAGCTAAAAGTAAGTCCATAAAGCAATTTGCTTAATCTAGGAATCTACATAAGCCTATGCTTTGTGAATGTGTTTAATAGTAATAGTAATTTATTAACACACACAAGGACAATACATTTTACTCACTACCGACCCAAGAACCTGGGGTCAGGTTGTCCTAAGGGTAGGCATATATCAAAATTTCATATTCACAACAGAAATATACAACCTAGGCCTAAAAAAATAAAATAAAAGAAAAATCATTCCCCTTCGCACGCGGTTCCTACCACCAATCACAAAATCACTATACTTGTCCTCCAGGTACATAAAAAAAAAAACATTAAAAAAAAAAAAAAAAAAAATTTAAAAATCATATTTCTCATATAACATTCCTTTTATTTTATTTTTAAATTCCTTCAGATCCCCTATTTCTCTTAACTCTTTATTAACCCCATTCCACAACTTTAATCCCCTATAAATAGGCGAGAATGTCGACCTGGCAGACACCACGAGCGGGGCATGTAAATTTTCCCTTTGGCGAGTTTCATGATCATGAATCGAAGATCTAGCTTTTAGCATTCCTGAAAAGCAAGACGGTAATAATTCATTATTATATTTGAACATAAATTGAAGGCTATAAAAATCTCTAAGGCCTGCAGCAGGTAATACTTTTACATCAATATAGGTAGCTCTAACGGATACAAGATTTGATTTACCAGTCAACACACGGATTCCGTTATTTTGGATCACTCGAACTCGATTAGTAATTGATGGAAACGTACTCAGCCAAATAGATGAGCAATACAATATATGTGGATGTATAATAGAAAAATACAAAGTGCGAAGAACAGAAGGGGGTAATACATGTTTCAATTTACGCAGTATTCCCAGATTACGGCACAGGATTCCTGACACCTTTTCAACATGTTTCCTAAAAGATAGTGTTTCATCTAGCATAATACCCAAATATCTAACACACTGATCACGCTTAACTTTACCTTCCAGGTAACTCACTTCTTGGATCCATGGGTAGTAATTAGATGTACGCGAAAATATTACAAAACTGCTCTTAGATGGGTTTACTTTTATTTTATTAACTCTTAGCCAGCTAGACACTTGATCTAAACACTGTGTCATTAATTCAACTAAAAGGCGTTCTGTTTTTGCAATGCAAATCAATGAAGTATCATCGGCAAATAGAGGTACTGTAACGTCACTGTCACTGTGAAACATGTCGCTCATTTTAGTTTTCGCATCCTTCAGGGACAGTACAAGATCATTTACAAATATCAAAAATAGCAAGGGGCCAAGAACGGACCCTTGTGGCACACCACATTTCATATCTACAACGGAAGAAGTAGATCCATTTATTCGCACATACTGCTGCCTATTAGACAAAAAACTACGTAGGAAATCAAGAGCAGGCCCTCTAATCCCATAAAATTCACATTTTTCAAGCAATATACCATGGTCTACAGTGTCGAAAGCTTTTATAATGTCCAAAAAGATGGTAGACACTTTAAAACCAAGGTCCAGGGCAGTATTCACAACACCACAGAGATAAGCCACAGCTTGTTCGGTCGTGCGTCCATTTCTGAATCCAAACTGGGTGGATGTTAGTATTGAATGGCACTCTAAATAATGGTACAACCTCCGGGAAAAGCACTTTTCCACAAGTCTTGACATGACCGGTAAAACGGAAATCGGGCGATAGTTACTTACCTCACTGTGATCACCCCCCTTATGAACCGGTGTAATTCGTGCCAACTTGAAACAAGATGGAAATACTCCCTGTTTAAAACAAAGATTTATTAGGTTAACTAATACATGCGATATAGCTGGCCACAGATATTTAATTATCCGTAGAGACAAAATGTCACTACCAGCTGCACTATTTTTCATGTCGAAAATTATTTCTTTTACTTCACTCTCGGTCACCGGTTTCAGGTAAACTGAAAATTCTGTTTCGCTATTTCCAAGGTAATGTTGGAAAGGGCGGTCGCCATCCACTATTCTTACTCCCTCAGCCACATTATGTCCAACTGTAGCGAAGTGGTCAACAAATTCTTGGGCTATATCAGACGGGTCACTTAATTCTGCACCTACTCGACCAATAATCTGATCCGGGGCGACTGTGTGGGGAGGATTTATGAGCTGTTTAATTATCCGCCATGTTTTATTGGGGTTTCCAGCTGCATCACCAAACTTTTTCTTATAATGAGCTTCCTTTGCTTTTCGCAAAAGTCTATTTAATGCATTTCTGTAGTTTTTGTATATCCTTTCATTAACATCACTAGGTTGTAACATTTTCTTTTTAAACAGCAAATCCCTTCGATTTATTGATCTGAGCAATCCTTTTGTCACCCACGGCTTCTTAGGCATTTCTCTGCGAGCTCTTTTCCGTACCTCTTTAGTGCAACTATTCAGCAGATTAAGCAGTTTATTATAGAATTTCACAAACTTCGCATCAGCATGATCAGGTAGAGCTAGCTCTTCATCCCAATTAACATCCATTATTTTGTTTTTACAATCACGGAGGGCACTAGGATCCAGTACTTGTGTAATCTTATTAAACCTGCCATTTACCGAAGGAGAAGTCTGCGTCGATGTTGAATATGAGCCAAAAACACCAAAGTGGTCCGAGGTATCACTTACCAGGACACACGGATTAGAAAACGGTACATTTGTAAAAATGTTATCAAGGCACTTCGCAGTTGACGCAGTTACTCGAGTACTTACATTAATTGACGGAATCAGGCCATAAGAAATCATCATATCTAATAGAAGATTAGTCTTTTGACCAGGATCAATTAGGTCAACGTTTAAATCACCCATCAAAAAACAAGGGGTCTCCACTGGAATCTTCTCTAGCTGCTGCTCAAGGAGGTCCACAAATTCATCAAACGCACTCGAAGGAGGGCGGTATGCAACAATAACAAAACATTGGAATTTATCAATCTTCAACTGTAACACAAACGACTCAAATACCATTTCTTTATAAACCGACATATCACTTTTTACCGTTACCTTAATATCCGAGCGAACATACGCTGCCAATCCCCCATGTTGACGAAGCTCCCGATTTTTGGTGAATAAAGAGTATCCAGGAATCCGCAGCAATTCAGAATTATGCTTGTTAAGCCAGGTTTCCGTAAGGCCTATTACCTGAAATACAGAGAGACTAGATATATCATTAATAAAATCAAAGCTGGAATTCAACCCTTGGCAATTTATATGGAAAATACTGATCTGCTTCTCATCCCCCCGGCTCTCCGAAGGGACATCACTCAAAAACACATACCTTGAATCCTCACATGCCAGCCGACAGCATCCACCAGGATCAACGTTCTCACTCAAAATTTCATTATATCTTTCAAAACTTACTTTTTTACTTTCCAACTCCTTAAAATCAGGTGTACCTGGAGGTGATTCATTCATTCTAACCAATTCTTACAAGAAACCTTGCGTGCGAAAGAGGGAACCAATAAAGCATATAAAATGTCCACGGCATTCGGTTACAAAAAACAACACATAAAAAAAAAACAAATTCCAATTTACTCCCAACCATCTGGTCATTCATAAATAATGTCAATATTCTTTTCCAAAATAGAACTATATTATCGAACCAAATATACATACAATATTAAAGATAGTTGAGTAAGATAAAAAGAAAAAGACACTGAAAAAATAAAAAACATCAATGACATGATAATTACCAAACAACCATTGTAACAAAATATTTTCTATTCTGATAAAATGGGGGCAAAAAAAGAACACAATTCCAAAAAAAGGCCATCAAATGACGTTTTGGGAGACAAAACGACGGAGAGAAAGGGATAATATTGATTGAGGGAGAAAACAGTAAATCGTTGAATTTTAACAAAGATTTTAGAAAACTGAAGGATGTTAAATAATGTTACACTTGTAATAAATATACATAAATAATAGAACAGAATGACCCGTGTCAATAGTAACCGAAAATCTTAAGGCGTCTTGATAACAATGTATATATATATATATATATAAAAAAAAAAAAAAAATCAGTTTCTAATTATGATTGCAAATATATAAAAATTATTAAGTTTAAAATAATCCAACAAAAATTATGTGCCTGATAAAATAGGCCTGCTTTTAGAAAAGCGGGACAAAAATCCACAAAAAGGGGAGTGATCATGGTTAAAAACATATCATCAAGTTCAGTATTCTACGTTGCCCCATTGTGGAATTTTTAAGCTCCTATCTGCTAAATCTAGGTCATATCTGCCTATGCGAAGTTCAGTTTTTTTTTTTTTTTTAAGAGGATGAGCAGGGCTTGTTAATTTTCTTCACCCTGAGGTCATCGTATCGAACCTTTGGTCCAAAACATTAGAAGGAGGCTCGTTAGAAAGTAAATTGTTGGTTCCATTGCCCTTTTTAAGTGGCAAAATGTGCTTATTGTGTCATAAAACGACCAATTTAGCCCAAAGGGTGCCAAAAATCCACTGAATGAAAATTCCATACAGCCAGTCGGTTTTGAATTGTTGAAAAGCTAAATGTCAAGTTTCCAATATCAGAGAAAGTAATGCCACGCGCCAGCGTATTTGTTCCTAAAGAAGCACATAGTTCATATAAAACAATTGATATCATTATTTATTTTAATGCTTCCTTTCACTAAGTTTACTCCTTTAGGGCTTAATAAAAGTGTTCGGATTTCCTAACCCTTGCGGACCTTCAGGTAAATATATCAGGAGGTTCGGGGGAGACAGGGTAAAAATTAAGCTCTAATTCCCCTTAACGCCTGGGAATATTTCATGACTACACCTGCAACATGAGTGCTGCGGAGTAATACCACCCCTCTTATTGCAGACAATGTTTTTTTCTGTAAGCAAAGAGACCACATTCACATGCTTTGTGGCAAGAAAAGGGAGATGTGGGGAACATTATGTGTGTTATCTAGCTATTTTCTTTATCTTGGGAAGGGAGGGCGGAGAAAGTGAAAGCAGGAGATTTAAATCGTAATATGTAGCATTTTCCTATTTTAATAAATTGTTAATATATGTTTGCTTCCTAGAAAGTATTTTTCCCCTGCCCCTTCTATCATTGTCCGTTTGGAACATTCCTATGCAAATTGAGAGGGACTTTTTTCAATAATGATTGTCACTCTAGAAGTATTGTCATGCAAATGTTGAATTTAAACCTAATACAGGAGGTTGAAGGAAAAAATTAGCAGACCCCTTCATATCTAAGAGAGCCTTGGTCAAACACTTCGGGGTAACAAACTGTAAAAGATGAGCGACTAATTGAAACCAAAACTATCATTAATGAATTAGTTCAGTAAAAATACGGTTTTTACCTGGTACTTGAGTTCAGAAAAATTGGCTGAATGTTGGATTCTGTTATTCGACAAATTTTCAGAATATGTTGGCGCCAAAAACATTTTTGTTGTTCAAGTGCCGAGGTTTAGCCTTTTTTTTCATAGATTTGCTTGAATAAATTTCGATTATAGTCTTAGCATCATCAAGTTTCATGCAGATGCTAATTGGACGACCTGCTCCAATTAGAAAAAAAACTGCTCGACTGGTTTCTAGTCTTCCAGAGAATAATACCGAACAATTGTTACAAGAAATTTCGTTGTTTTTCTGTCTGTCCATCAATGATAATTGAGGTCTTGGTCACTTTCAATACAGCAGTTATCTCGCATTCACGTGCTTTTCAAATTAAAGGTTTTGTTATTGCGGTTGAATTTGTCCTTGCTGAGGCCATAAGGTGAACAGTATGTTTGTCTTTTTCTTTTTTCTGACTGCTTCATTTAATTCTTAATTTTCACTGCAACTGGTGTCCTCATCCTCGTGTCTTGCTTTGCAAGTCAGTGGAAGTTTCTTCCCTGGAGGAGCATTAAACGATCCATCTGACTCTTCAATCAAAGTTTGCTTATATGCATTTTGTAGCGTTTTTCAAAATCGGGTGATTTTTTTTAGAGGGGAGGACCAAACCATGTATCCTCTCCCCCAGGATACTGCCTAGCAGATAATGTGGAAAAGTATTGCAAGAAGCAAGCAGGTAAACAGCAACTACGCGTCCAGCAAGAATGTTGGCAACCTTAGATGGAAGTGGGCGAACAGCAACTACGCGTCTAGCGAGAATGGTAGTAACCTTAGGTGGAATTCTTAGCTGAGAAATTTTTAGCTTACTGGAAATGACGAGCATTTATATTAATACCTACAAGAGTATCAGAGACGACTTAAAATGAAATGATATTTACCCAAAGACTAATAAGGCTGATCCCTGTTTTAGTAACTATCTAGACAGCAGTACCCCTGGTCAGATATGAAGAAGACGATGTTTAAATCAGTTACGCAAGGATAAAGTCAGTAAATTTGGAATCACTTGAGAGGATTTACTGCCAGAGAGGATTTGTCTTGAAAAATGAAATGGTTGCAAGCTCAGTAACTGTATTCATCTATTGGTCGATAAGTTTTATTTAAAAAAAGTGATAAGATGATGATAATTAAATCTCTAGCCTTTGCGATTCCCTGTGCTGGAATAGCAATCACGCGGGCCATTAAAAAGTATGGAGAATCCAAAATGGATGAAAGGTTGAAGAATATGGTACTCTGACTGACAAAACCAAAGATGATGGCGCAAGTGCTATATCCCCTGTGGTAGAAGAAACAGTTGAGACTGAAGACTGCAGTGACGCAAGACCGTCATCCGTAAATGGTGAAAGTGAAAAACGTAAGTTGTTCGTAAATTTTTGCGGAAAAATAATAACTGTTGAAGTGGAGCCCAATACAATTATTGAAAATGTCAAGACGGAAATACAGGTTCAGGTAGGAATACCCGAAGATGAGATACTTCTAATCAGTTATGGCAAACAGTTTGAAAATGACGACACAATATCGGATTCTCATTGCCAAGATTTATTTTGATAACAATAAATAGTGATCTTTGTGAAGAATAATTAAAAAAACTTTCCGAAAAATAAGTTTTTCAAAGAAAAGTAAAGGCCATTTTAAACTTAAGCTCAGCAGATACAAATACCTTTTAAAATTCAAACTCAAAACGTTGCCAGAAATTATTATTAAAGAATAAATGAAACCCAAAACAAACAGAAATTAAATAAACAGTCATAGCAAAAACATACAACAAGTAATAATCATAGGCAGCGCAATAGCGCTGCCTAAGTAAAGAACGATGTTGGCACAATGTGTTATTTTTTTTTTTTTTTTTTTTTCTTTTTAGTTTCCATACCCGGGCTTGTCGTAAAAGAGTTGTCGTAAAAACTTCGAAAAGGGGTCATTCGATTGGAAACTGGAGTGGTTAGTGCCCTTTTTAATAGTCGAATGTGATTGGAGGGCAACTAGCCCCCCCCCAGCCCCTCATTCCCCCAAACACATCAAATCAGAGTTTTGAGATAGCCATTTTGTTCAGCGTAGTTGATTTCCAGATAGAAAATATTATTTTGAGGAGGATATTCCCCCACAACCCTCGGGGCAAGGGTTTCAAGTTATGCCCTGAGTGGATATAAGAACGATGCTGGCACAATATATTATTTATTATTTTTTTTCCTTTAGAGCAAGGCACTTCGTATCGAAGAAGTTATCGTAGAAACATCGAAAACGGCTCATTCAACTGGAAATTGGAGTGGCTTGTGCCCTTTTTAACAGTCGAAAGCGATTGGAAGGCAACTAACACCCTTTCCACGCCCACCATTTCCCGAAACACATTCAATCAAAATTTTGAGATAGCTATTTTGTTCAGCGTAGTTGATTTCCAAATAGAAATTATGTTTTTGAGGAGGAAAATCCCCCACAGCCTTTAGGGCAAAGGTTGTAAGTTATGCTCTGGGGGCATATAAGGTTTTTATAGAAGGTGTTGTCTTAGAAGCTTCAAAAAAGGCTCATTCGATTGGAAATTCACAGGGATAGTGCCCTTTTTAATAGTCGAAAGGGATTGGAGGGCAACTAGCCCCTCCCCAACACCCTTCATCCCCCCAAACACATCCAATCAAAATTTTGAGATAGCCATTTTTTAGCGTAGTTGATTTTCAGATAGAAAATATGTTTTTGAGGAGGACATTCCCCCACAACCCTCTAGAGCTTTAAGTTATGCCCTGAGGGCATGTAAGAATGTGGGCACAATGTATTATTTATTAATTTTTCCTTTGGAGCAGGGAACTTCGTATCGAAGAAGTTGTCGTAGAAACTTCGAAAAGGGGTCATTCAATTAAAAATGGGAGTGGCCAATGCCCTTTTTAATAGTCGAAAGTGATTGGAAGGCAACTAACACCCCTTCCACGCCCACCATTTCCCGAAACACGTCCAATCAAAATTTTAGACAGTCATTTTGATCAGCGTAGTTGATTTCCAAATAGAAATTATGTTTTTGAGGAGGACACTCCCCCACAGCCTTCGGGGCAAGGGTTTTAACTTATGCCCTGGAGGCATATAAAGTTTTTATAGAAGGCGTTGTCGTAGATACTTCGAAAAAGGCTCATTGGATTGGAAATTCAAAGGGTTAGTGCCCTTTTTAATGGTCAAAGGTGTTTGGAGGGCGACTAGCCCCCCCCCACGCCATCATTTCCCCGAACACATCCAATCAAAATTTTGAGATAGCCATTTTGTTCAGAGTAGTTGATTTCCAGATAGAAAATATGTTTTTGAAGAGGTTACTCCCCCACAACCCTCGGTTCAAGGGTTTTAAGTTATGCCCTGAGGGCATATAAGAACGATGTTGGCATCGTTCTTACAATGTATTATTTATTATTTTTTTCCTTTTGAGCAGGTTACTTCGTATCGCAGAAGTTGTCGTAGAAACTTCGAAAAGGGCTAATTCAATTGGATATCGGAGTGGATTGTGCCCTTTTTAATAGTCGAAAGTGAATGGAAGGCAACTAACACCCCTTCAACGCCCACCATTTCCCGAAACATATCCAATCAAAATTCTGAGATAGCCATTTTGTTCAGCGTAGTTGATTTTCAGATAAAAATTATGTTTTTGAGGAGGACACTCCCCATAGCCCTCAGGTTGAGGGTTGTAAGTTATGCCCTGGGGTTATATAAAGCTTTTATAGAAAGCGTTGTCGTAGAACCTTCAATAAAGACTCATTCGATTTGAAATTCAAATTTCTAATGCCCTTTTTAATAGTCGAAAGTGATTGGAGGGCAACGAACCCCCCCTCTCACGCCCACCCTTTCCCCAAACACATGCAATCAAAGTCTTAAGATAGCCACTCTGTTCAACGTAGTTGAAAGTTCTGGAAATTAGGTCTTTGAGGAAGACAACCCCCCACAGCCCTTAAGGCAAGGGTTGTAAGTTATGCCCTGGGGCATATAAGGTTTTTATAGAACGCGTTGTCGTAGAAACTTCAAGATGAGCTCATTCGATTGGAAATTAAAATGGCTAGTGCCCTTTTTAATAGTCGAAAGTGATTAGAAGGCAACTAACACCACTTCCACGCCCACCATTTCCCCAAACTCATCCAATCAAAATTTTGAGATAGCCTTTTTGTTCCACACAGTTTAAAGTTCAGGAAATTATACCTTTGAGCAGGGCACTCCCCCTAAAGTTCTCAGGGCAAGGGTTATAAGCTATGCCAAGGGGGCATATAGGTTTATATTGAAGTCTTTGTCGTAGAAACTTGAAAAAGGGCTCATTCGATTGGAAATTCAAAGTTCTAGTGCCCTTTTTAATAGTCGAAAGTGATTTGAGGGCAACTAACCCCCCCCCCCTTACGTCCACCTTTTCCCCAAACCCATCCAATCAAAACTTTTAGATAGCAATTTTGTTCAGCGTAGTTGATTTCCAGATAGAAATTATATTTTGAGGAGGACACTCCCCCACAGCGCTCAGGGTAAGGGTTTTTAAGTTATGCCCTGGGGCAAATTCAAAGGGCTAGCGCCCTTTTTAATAGTCAAAAGGGATTGGAGGGCAACTAACCCCCTCTCACGCCCACATTTTCCCCAGACACATCAAATCAAAATTTTAAGACAGCCATTTTGTTCAACGTAGTTGAAAGTTCAGGAAATTAGGTCTTTGAGGATGACAACCCCCCACAGCCCTCAGGGCAAGGGTTGTAAGTTATGCCTTTGGGGTATATATGGTTTTTACAGAACGTGTTGTCGTAGAAACTTCAAAAATGGCTCATTCGATTGGAAATTGAAATGGCTTGTGCTCTTTTTAATAGTGGAAAGTGATTGGAGGGCAACTAAAACCCCTGCCGCGCCCACCGTTTCCCCAAAAATATCCAATCAAAATTTTGAAATAGCCATTTTGTTCCACGCAGTTTAAAGTTCACGAAATTATATCTTTGATTAGAACACTCCCTCCAGAGTCTTCAGGGCAAGGGTTATAAGTTATTCAATGGGGGTATATAAGTTTTTATTGAAATCTTTGTCGTAGAAATTTGAAAAAAGGGATCATTCGAATGGAAATTGAAAGGTCTAGTGCCCTTTTAATAGTTCCCTTTTAACATAAGTTGGGCTCAAAACCCCTATGCCTTCCCAAGACCAGAATATAATTTGCACTTTACTGAAATAAATATAATTTTTTTACTTTTATAACTTTAATAAATCAAATAATATTAAAATTTTGATTACTAAATATCATTATATGCATATTAAACTGACAATGCACAATCATTTGTATTTTTTTCAGTAAAGTGCAAATTATGTTCTGGCCCTGGGAAGGCATAGGGGTTTGGGGCCCAACTTATGTTAATTTCTGCTCGTTTTGAAATTGACTCGGTTATTTATTGTAATTTCTGTTCGTTTTGGGTTTCATTTATTTATCAATGCTGATTAGTGGCAGTTTCACGCTTGGTAGAATATTTGATATTATTTTTGCTCATTTTTTGTTTAATGGAGTTCTTTACTTTTCGTTGAAAAAATGATTTTGTGGAAAAAGTTTTTTTAATTAATATAAATGAATAAATATATTTTAAACGAGTAATGCTTAGATTGAATACGAAAATCTAGCTTAAGGCGAAAAAAATATTTTCCTATTGAAGTACAAATGAAACTTAAAACGAACGGAAATTAAATAAACAATCAATGAAAACAAATATACAAAAATGGCCACAAACAAGAGTTTGGGCATGACCTCCTTCTCTCACTGTAAAATTATAAAACCTACTGCGTCATTGGCGCTTTACTGAAAACCAATTTTATGACAAATATTTTCTTTTGTATATGATATTGAAAATAAACATTAAAATTATAGTAACATTTTGAACTGATGATCTTTCAGCAATTAATATTATTATACATCAAATATTAAGTTTAATTTATTAGCTCTTTTTAAAGTTGTTAAAGACGAATATAGTTTAACTACAAACAAGTGTTTGGATACTGCCTCCTTTCCTAACTGTAAAAGAAAACCAAAGACTACTGCGTCATTGGCGCTTAACTGAAAACAGAAAATATTACAAATATTTTCTTTCCCAGTTCTTACAGAATTGAAAATAAACTACAATTACAGGGAAATAAATTCTTGAACTGATGGATCTTTCAACAATTAATATCATTATATATCAAATATTCAATTTGATGTTGTTTATACTTTCCAAGACTGTTCAAGACGCATATAGTTTTCAGTAAAGCGCCAATGACGCCGTAGATTTTAGAGTTTTACAGTGATAGAAGGAGGTTATATCCAAACTCTTGTTTGTGGTGATTTTTGTTCGTTTCAACCTTGATTTTGCATATTCGATTAAAGTTTCACTCGTTTTAAGATTTATTTATTAATTTAAATTAATATCTATTGTATGTTTGTTTGCATTAATCGTTCTTTTAAATTCTGTTCGTTTTAAGTTTCATTTGTACTTCAATAGGAAAATTATTTTTTCGTCTTTTGCTGGATTTTCATATTCAATCTAAGCATTACTCGCTTTAATATCTATTTAGTTATTTATATTATTACTTGCTGTATGTTTTTGCTATGATTGTTTATTTAATTTCTGTTCGCTTTGGGTTTCATTTATTCTTTAATAGTAATTTCTGGTCATTTTGAGTTTGAATTTTAGAAAGTATTTGTATCTGCTGAGCTTAAGTTTAAAATGGCTTTTAATTTTCTTTGAAAAACTTATTTTTGGAATTTTTTTAAAATTAATTTTTGTTCGTTTTTGATTGCGAAAAATTTCAAGTTTTTAAAAATTTCTTATTTTTAAAATCAAACTTTAAAAAAAATAAAATATTCATCAAAGTATCAAAACTGGTATGGAATTAACAATATCAAAGTGAAAAAATTGGTTTGTGTCAAGCTCGTAGTTTTTATTATTTGATTTTGAACTATTTCTAACAAAATTGCTATCTCAAAATCTTTATTAGATGAGTTTGGGGAAAAAGGGCGTGGGGGGGGGGGGAATAATTAATCTTCGGTGTCTTTTGAATCTTTAAAAGGAAACTAGAAGTTTATATTTTCAATCAAACGAGCCCTCTCTGAAAATTATACGAGCATTCCTTCTATAAGAACCATATATATCCCCAGAGTATAACTTACAACGCCTGTCTCTGGACCCTAGGGGCTGCGTCGACCATGGAGTTTTAGTATCTGACGATTGAAATATTTTTACCAAAATGTTCACCTCAAATTTTATCAGATGGGTTTATATATCCGATACAACAAAAGGCGTGGAGGGCGGGAGGGGCTAGTTGTCCTCCGATCTTTTTTCACTCTGAGGAAATAAACTACAAATTTTAACTTCCATTCAAATGAACCCTCTCTGAAGTTTATACGAGCATCCCTTTCATAAGAACCACATACGGCCCCAGGAGATAGCTTACAATGCCTGTCCCCCGGGCCCTGGGGGACTGTATCGACACCGGAGTTTTTGTTATCTGATTTTTGAACTATTTTGAAAAAATGGCTCTCTCAAAGTTCTTATCGGATGGGTTTCAGGAAAATAGGGCGTGGAGGGGGGGGGACTAGTTGCCCTCCGATCTGTTGTGACTCATAAAAAATGAACGAGAACTTTCAATTTCAAATCATATCAGCCCTCCGAAGTTTATATGAGCATACCTTCCATAAGAACCATTTATGCCCCCAGAGCAATGCTTAAACGCCTGCCCCGGGTCCGGGGGGGGGGGGGTTGTGTCAAAACAGGAGTTTTTCTTGTCTGACCTTTGAAGTATTTTTAACGAAATGGCCATACGTAAAGGAGTTTTTGTTATATGATGTTTGAACTATTTTTAACAGAATGGATACCTCAAAATTTTCATCAGATGGGTTTTGAAAAAGAAGGCATGGGGGGGATAGGTGCCCTCGGATCTCTTTTGACTATTAAAAAGTGAGCTCGAACTTTCAATATCCAATCAAATGAGCCCTCTCTCAAGTTTATACGAGCATCCCTTCCATACGAACAATATATGCCCCAGGGCATAACTTACAACGCCTGCCCCAGGTCCTGGGGGGGGGGGGTTGTGACGAAACCTGAGGTTTTGCTATCTGACTTTTGAGCAATTTTTAACTTAATGGCTATCTCAAAATTTTTATTGGATGCATTTGGGGGAAAAGGGGCGTGGGGGGATAGTTGCCCTCCAATCTCTTTTGTCTCTAAAAATCTGAACTAAAACTTTCAATTTCCAATAAAATGAGCCATCTCTGAAGTTTTTACGAGCATCCCTTCAGTAAGAACCATAAATTCCCCCAGGGCATAACTTACAACACCTGCCCTTGAGCCCTGGGGGGCTGTGGCGACCCCTGAGTTTTCGTTATATGGTCTTTGAACTATTTTAGAAAAAGCTATATCAAAGTTCTTATCGGGTGGGTTTGAGAGAAAAAGGGCGTGGAGGGGGAGGGGCTAGGTGCCCTCCAGTCTCTTTTGACTCTTAAAAAGTGAACTAGAACTTTCAATTTCCAATCAAATGAGCCCTCTCTGAAGTTTATATAAACATTGATTCCATAGGAACTACATATGCCCCCAGGGCATAACATATAACCCTTGCCCCTGAAGACTGTGGGGGGGGGGAGTGTCCTGCTCAAACATATAATTTCCAGAACTTTCAACTTCGTTGAACAAAATGGCTATATCCAAATTTTGATTGGATGTATTTGGGGAAATGTTGGGATTGGAAGGGGTGTCATCTGCCTTGGAATCATTTTTGACTGTTAAAAAGGGAACTAGCCATTTAAATTTCCAATTGAATGAGCCCTTTCTGAGGTTCCTACGACAACGCTGTCTAAACAAAACCTTATATGCCCCCAGGGCATAACTTACAACCCTTGCCCTTAGGGCTGTGGGGGAGTTGTCATCTTCAAATATCTAATTTCCAGAACTTAAAACTACGTTGAATAAAATGGCTATATAAAAATTTTGATTGGATGTGTTTGGGGAAAAGGTGGGCGTGAGAGGGGGTTTAGTTGCCCTCCAATCACGTTCGACTATTAAAAAGGGCACTAGCCTTTTGAATTTCCAATAGAATGAGCCTTTTTTGAAGTTTCTACGACAAGGTATTCTATAAAAACCTTATATGCCCCCAGGGTTTAACTTATAACCCGTGCCCTGAGGGTTGGTGTCCTCCTCAAAAACATATTTTCTATCTGAAAATCAACTACGCTGAACAAAATGGCTATATCAAAATTTTGATTGGATGTGTTTGGAGGAATGATGGGCGTGATGGGCGGATAGTTGCCCTCCAATCACTTTCGAATATTAAAAAGGGCACTAGCCCTTTGAATTTCCGATCGAATGAGCCTTTTTTGAAGTATCTATGATAATGCCTTCTATAAAAACCTTATATGCCCCCAGGGCATGACTTAAAACCCTTGCCCAAGGGTTGTTGGGGAGTGTCCTCCTGAAAAACATATTTATTATCTGGAAATCAACTACGCTGAACAAAATGGCTATCTCAAAATTTTGATTGGATGTGTTTGGGGGAATGATGGGCGTAGGGGAGGGGCTAGTTGCCCTCCAATCACTTTCGACTATTGACAAGGGCATTATAACTCTCGATTTCCAATCGGATGAGCCCCCTTTGAAGTTTCTACGACGACCCCTTCCATATGAATTGCCTCTGGAAAAAAAATAAACCATTGGAGCCATATGGCCTTTACTATAGGCAACGCTATAGCGTTGCCTCTGATTTTGTTGACCTGTTTAAGCATAAAATGAAAGCATGGTTTCAAGATATAAGCATAGCAAACTCGACTGAACCAAGATGTATGAAAACTTCACAGGGCAAAGCTTTTCCAAGAAAAGGAGACCTGATTGAGTTCAAGCACTCGCATAGTTATTCTCTTCCTCAGTGGGCCGTTTACATGGGAAATTTGCAAGTGGCTTATGTCGAACCAACCAACAATAACTAAGTAATGATTGTAAATCTTCAAGAAGTGTGGGGAAACAGAAGATGGAGGATAAATAATTCTCTTAATGAGATTTATCCTGCATTTCACGAAAATTTATCCTGCCTTTTATCCCCCCATATAATTTTTACTTTACTGTAAAAATTCCAATTAACTTACTGAAAAAATGTGTATTGTCAGTTTAGTATAATAATAACAATAATTTATTTTTAACCCACCTCATATTCAAAAATGATAATTGTGGAGTATAACGAAAAGAGTAGATAATACACTACATACATGAGTACATAAACCTTAAAAACTTCACAAGAGTAGAGTAACCAAAAAGAAGAAAACAATTCAAGATACAAAACACAAAAAAATGAAACAGACGGACAAATAGACGGACCAAGGCTTAATACAGCGGACCAGGACATAATGGAGCATAATTTAAAATTTAGAACTTCATATTTGAAATTTGTGAATATTATCTGTTCATGAATATATAGAATTTTAATTACTTTTGCGAAAAAAACTTAAAAAAACAAAAGAAAACAGGAACTACAGCAAACGAGTAAGACCATTGTGGGCTAGCAGATACTTTTATGTAGACTGGGTTAATTTGCCAGCAAGTTCCGTAAGCTTTGACCCAATATCCGGAAGACCATAAACATACATGAGATTCCGATTTCTATACAATGGAGGCAGATACAATAGAAAGTGGGAAAACCGGAAATAATATGAATGAACTGATCTGATGTCTTTTTGGTGAAGAATAGGGCAAATTCCAGACAGAAACAAAACCGAGTGATCTGTAAAAAACGAATATAATATAGCAAGAGACTTTCTATTGTATCTACCTCGATTTGAAACAATTTAAGAATAACTTACACGAATTTTCTTCTTGCAATTAGCGACGACGAGCGTTCGGAAAGATTTTAATGTTTTACTAACGATGATACCCAGCCACCGTAAAGAAAGAACCGACGGGACAGAAAAAGACGAACTAGAGGAATCGTATTATTACTATTAAATGAGAGTATATGTATATATATATATGTATGTGTATCTATATATGTATATATGTGTATGTGTATGTATTTGTAAAT